>JANHAO010001737.1:0-31593 GCA_026873985.1 Saraca asoca
TTTAGACTTTCACTTAGCGGCGGTTTAAATACCAACCGCAGCTAATATTAAAAAAGTTATCAAATATTAAGGCGGTTTTATTAACCGCTGTTATTTTTTACATTAGCGGCGGTTAATATAACCGCCGCTAAATAATCGTCGCTAAACAGCGTGCTTTTTTGTAGTGTTGATGTCACTTTTAATGTCGACAAATACCATCACTATTTTTTATCTTGACGGATTTTAACAAAATTAGCAATAGATATTTTTGTCACTAAATTCCAATTTTCTTATAGTGAGAAATGAAAAGTTTAATTTGATATCTTTTTGTTGAGATTAAGTTACAATGTTTATAGAACGATGTAAATCATAAAAAGATATGCATGTAAATCAAACAAGATGGCTACTACCACTTAGAAATAGATCTACCCATTTATCACATGGTAAAAGCTTGGAGGAGAACTTCATTTTCACTTCTACTACTTTGGTCTCTAGAAATAGATATGCATTCTAGCCATTTGAAACATCTATTGATTCAAAATTTATCATCTTGTATTACACACTTTCTACATTCTTTTGTGTTCTAGTGTGAGATTGAGATCTAGGTGTAAAAGACATATGAGTATTAGTTTCTTCCAAACTAGAATTTTTGTTTTCTAGTTACAGTAAGTTAACTCATCACTTGTGAAGTAAAATTGGTATCCGAATCATGTAAATTTTATTGTTTCTTTTAGTTCTTGTTGCTTCTGTTGATTCTCTCAATCTTCACGTCTCGGGATGGGAACGAATTTCCCAACGCACAGAATGTAAGACAAATTCATAGAAAATTGTTTTTATAAACGAAGTCAAAATATATCATAACAAACACAGGGTCTCGAAGTATTGATGTAACAGTGAACACGCTCCTGAAGCAAAAATTAGAATTGAAAGGAATTTATTGAGACTAAAAAGTTATAAAAAGAGCATTAATAAAATAAACACCTCTTTCATTTATTATTTTTTTTATTCTCATCTTTTGGTGAAATATATTACTTCAAGTTCCTTTAAAAATTATCTAAATTCATTTCTTCTTTATTGAGAAATTTTCTACTCAATCCAACTCTGTAAATTTAGTACTCTATTAATTCATGGTGGAAGCAAATAACAGTTTGGATGATGAAAATGAACTTTCCTGATCTTTTTTGGCATATATTGGTGAGATTAATACAGCAATTAAAGATGTAATCAATAATTCATTGTCAATAACTCCGTATAATATATCACTCAAACAATAAGCTCCTTTCTTGAAAGAAAAATGAAATTGAAGAACATGTAGATAGAGAAAAATGCTGACAATGTTCTCAAAATGAGAATCTCACCTTAATTATTCAATGAAATTAAGCGAATGGGTGCTGAAAAGCTTCTAAATTAACTTATGCTAAGAGGGTTTTTTTCATACATCTGCCTTTTACACTGAGTGCACACTTGAACGAGTGAAACTAGAATTTATCTTTCTCAATTAACATCAACCACTCTTTATAACTCTAATCCAGTAGAACCCAGCAACTTGGTTAACCCAAAAGTGATAGCCATAGCCACCCAGCCTCCAATAAGAACCCTCAAACTAGACCTCACCACAGGAGTCTTCCCAAGCAAAGCCCCAACTCCACCAAACATCACCAAAGCCAAGCTAGCCACAGCCACAACCACAGCCAGCCTTACCTTATAATGAGTAACACATGCAGCAGCAAGCAGTGGCACCAAAGCTCCAATGGAGAAAGAGAATGCTGAAGCACATGCAGCCTGAAATGGATTAGGCAAATTCTTCTTCTGATCAATCTGCATTTCCAAGTCCTTTTCATTAAAATCACCATCTCCAATATTCTTTTCTCTTTTCATTTGGCCAAACTCAACCTCATACTGAGTGTACACAGAAACAAACTCTCCAATAGCCATACTACAAGCACCTGCAACGGAGCCTACAAAACCAGCAAGTAGCATGGCCTTGGCATCCTTTCTAACAGCTCCAACACCCATTATCAATGAAGAAATTGAAACTAGCCCGTCATTCGCGCCTAAAACAGCGGCGCGAAGCCATTGAGCTCTTTGTGAGTAATCAAAATTATTGTTTTGACCATCTTGATCCAGTTGGCTTTTCTCTTGCTGATGATCTTTTTCATTTGCTTGGTTTGGAACCACCATGTTGTTCAGTGACGCCAAGCCACAGGTTTCAAGGGAAGCCATGGATGAAAACAAAGAAACAAATTAATTATAAAAATAGATGAAATTCAGATGAGGATTGATCAAGAAGAAAGGGTTTGATATTTAAGGGAATAAATGAACATGAAAGGTGGGTTTAAATTTTAATGAGTGATTCATTGTTTTAGATTTATGTTAAGGATTGCATATGCTTTTGGCCAAATGAATATTATAATAGAATTTAAAGTCTCATTTTCTCCACCTAGGGAGACAAGAAGGTAGGAAAGGGCAAGAGAAAAGTCTTTGGTAATAATATATAAATTCAGTTGTTGCTTGATTTAAAATTGGGAATATTAGACATATATTGCCATTTGCAGGCATTTTAAAGAGAGATATACACACATATATATATACATATATATATATATGTATATATATATGTGTATGTATGTATATATGCCATGTCTGCCCTTTCCCCAAATTTATACTATGCCTCAATTTGTTTTTCTCAAGGGAAAATTAAAACCCAATAATTATAATGTCAGATTAAAAAGATAAAATTTGACTGTCATTATTGACCTTTCATTATATAAAAAAAAAAAAAAATAGAGGGAGATAAATGTCAAATTGTATACCTATTGTTACCTACAAAGGTCACAATAATAATTTTTTTTAGTAAAATAATTTACTTAGTTAAAATTAGCTTCCCATAAATCCGAAATCTAAGTTAAGATTCCTAAGAAACAATTATTGGAGTAGCTCAACATAGTTACTTTCACTAGCTCCATCTGTATCTAGGGAAAGTCAGTATTAACATTAACATCTTTTGGCATCATTAGAAACATAAATTGTGTTAAACCAAGATCCCTTACTATTTATTACAAAAAAAGGGTTTATTTTCCTTCCCTAAAATTCATTATCCATTTTAAAGAATAAAGTATAACACCACGGTGATTAATGAGAAAATCAACCACTTATATTTAATAAATGACAAGCAACTAAAAACATAATTTTTAAATTTATACTTATTTATTTATTTATTTATTTTTTTATCAACAGTTGTAATATTACATTTTTACTTTCTAAAAATAAACTTTACAATTTAGTGAAACCAAAATTTGAATTTCAGTGAAAGAAGGTGATTAGTTTTTTTTTTTTAATTTTTAATTTTTAATTTTTTTAAATTGTGAATGGCTGTTATCCACAAATAATTTCACCAAGCAAAGGCGTCAAATCTTAAATATTATGATGATACCACATAAAATAGTCTAAAATATGACGGGAAATCCAAGTGATCACTCATAAGCTTTATAAAACTTCATGACTCTAATATCCTTTTGAAGTATAATATTAATTAATTATATAGTAGTAGGGAACTTTCAAGGATTGGAATCGTCAGTATATGTGGTCAGTTAAGTAATATTTGTTTCCTTCTTGAATTATCCTAAATCCACTCCAACGTTACTAACAAAGAGGATATATGATTTTAAACTGCACTTCGTAATCACAAGTAACATTACAATGACAACAGTTTTTGTAATCATAATTTTATGTAAATTTATATAAAAATTATCATATTTATTTATATTGTTTCACAATTTTACTTTTCATAACTTAATTAGTATCACATGCAATTTAAAATCATGCATGTTCGCAACATAAAACAAATGCCCTTTATTAATTGTTTTCTCCTTGTCAACATAAATTTACTCTATCTGAATACTATAGGGACAAAATGCCTTTGATTTCATGTCCAAGTTTGGGAAGCATTGAGTACATATATGGATAAAACTAGGGATAACACCAAAATTAAGAACCACGAGTTAAGCGCATAAAACTACGGGTAACAACATAAATAGGAATATAAACAACTTTCTGGATCGGAAAGAAAAAAAAATAATAAAAAACGAGCTTAAAAGAAAATTATTTTTCTGAGGTGAACACATAAAACTAGGGTTACAATTTTTTTGATATATTCACTAGAAGCATAGGCACATTATCTTGCTCCATGAATAATTTATTATTTCATATAAATTAAAAATAGTGTATCATGAATAATGCTATTTACAATTCTTATTATTTATATCTTTCACACAATTATTAAAAGTCAAAAAGGGCACTAATATTCTTCAATTGGATTGCTTGTGACAACTATCAACTATCTTGTAACCCTACAAAAGTTATATATGATGGGGCTATTAAGTTAATGATAGAGTCTGCCACTAATAATTGTATCTTTTGCCATTAGTTTTAGTGATAGGTCGTGACACAATTATTGTGTCTAGATTGTGAGGGTGCTCAGGTTTTTACTAACATTTTTCAGATTTCAAAACAAATTATTTGCTTATGAAATAATTTATTACTAAATCAATGTGCTAAGGACTTTCACAGTTGATAGAACTAAAGGCTGAAGAAGAGAAACATCTTGGATGGGGATAACAGTATACTAATGTCCGGAGGCAGAGGACTTGGCCACAGTCCTACCCAATAGCTTGAAAGAAAAAAAAAATGATTATTCCCTTAAAATACATTAAATTGGTAAGAAGCCAGTTTAAGTTGTGCTATCTGTGCAATGTGATAAGGTATGTGAGAAATATATACGTCCAAATTGCAATTTTCTTTTATCATCTTCCACAATCCAACATGCATATGACAACTTGAATCCCAATTATTCATGTCTTAACTTTGCTAATTAACTAGAAGCACTTGGAATTTGCCTTCCTGTCTTTTTACTTTAGATCCAAGATCCAAGGCCATGTAAGAAAAACTGAATATTGGAACTCAGAGTTGCATGATAAATCGATAGCATCTCATCAGAAAAGTTATTTAATATTCCAGAAAACCTCAAGATCAAAATCAATTTCCATTTTATAAAGCCAAGCAAAGTTATGAAGAATCTGGCTTTCACCCTGCACACCGCAATGAATCAATTTCAATGTGCTTCCCAATATCCCAGTTATGGAACTTTACAATTCAATTCCTACAGTTTAAAGACAGCTCAATTCAAGAAACCCTGAAACCCAGCCTGGTAATTGTCAACTTCACCAATAATTTCAGTCGCTTGTCAAGTCTCATGAAACCTAGCCGGGTATGGAACTTGTAGCTGAAAGGAATCAGGCTGTTCACCAAGTTATAATCCAGCAGTAAGTATTCTTCTCCAGCAAATTTGCACAATCATTTTGATGTTGATACGATAAGACATATTCAGGTCACCTACATAAGAAAGGGGGCAAGCATAATAGAAATAATCAGCATTTACCATGTCAGTTGCAAGAAAAGAAACAAAGGAAAAAAGCATCCAAGTATTACAAGAACAGCCAGACCTACTCTGTAGGAATAATGAGTGACCATTTTTTTTAGAAAAAAATATGGAGTGACCATAAACATAATCATTAAGATAGTCCATACAAAACAACTAAATCTTTTCCAGTTCATAAAAAGGGAAAGAAACACGAGAATGGAAAATAATGTCTTCAAAACCAACATAAATAGATATAAATCAAATTGAAGTTGTATCACCAAAAACCTCCCCTCCCAAGTCCATAAGGCCAACAATGAAACCTAAATGAAAACAAACGGGGAAAAGAAGAGGAGGGAGGAAAAATAAAGAAACAATGTACGTAGAAATCCATGAATCAATTAGAAAGCACCTATATAGGAAACCTAGTTTAAGAATCCTCTCTGCTAAATACTTAAGTTTTTGCACTGATTGCTTCCTGAGTCCAAATTTACAATCTCTTGCATAGCTGACAACCTGATCCTACTCCCTTGCATATAGAATCTGTTGGTAAGAACAATCATGACAAAACTGATGCATGCAGGAAACCATGACCAATCCATTCACATTGGAATGAATTGAACCTTCTAAAGTTGAAAACCACATCATCTTACAACTCTTGATTGCACTCCACATTTGCTCACATTATGAACAACTTTTTCATGTTACCATTCTTTTTCAGTCCATATAATTATTTATTTCTCACTTATATAACAAACATTAATCTCAAATTAGCCTTCTCAGTAGGATTAAATGCAAAAGCACCAGAATAAACACAATATATTAAAAATGACAACGTATAAAGATTATCACAGCAGCATTAATGTTTAGCATTAGCAATAAGAGGAGATAAACATTCTTAACCTTTTTGCCTTTCACAAACGCTTTCTGGAATATACGGCTTTAAAACCAGATGCTTGCAAAGGAGCATGAGATGACTGACATGAGGCATCAGATAATGTTCTCAATTCCCCGGAACAATTGGGTGGAACCACAGCAGCAGAGCCTTGGCTCTCAAGAAGAATCCTATCATCACAAGTTTTAGGCTCACTATCTGGAATTGGTTTTAATCTACGACCTCTCCTCCTATACTTCAAGAAATATCTATCAGGCTGTCCACTGCATCTTTCTTCCCTGCCTAATGCAGAATCCACTTGCTTCTTATCAACATCCATGCTACTATCTTCTCCACCCAAGTTTGTCGGTCTAGAAGCACAACTATTTTCCCCTTCCTTTACGGGCTCGTTCCTGATCTCTTTTTCAGCTTCAAACTCAGCCCTGCAGTCCCCATCTTTCAGATCAGTTCTAATGTCATCCCTTTCATTCCTATTGAAATTATTTACATCAGTTGTTGAATCATGATCCAAAGCACTTACAGATACCAAAGGTACAAATACATATTTATCAGGGTCCCCATATTGCTTATTATCATTGGATACTTCATGCTTCCCAGAACCACTATGATCGCTTGAGTTTGATGTCTTGCATGAAGAGCTGGTACTAGAAGACCGCATCTTTGGAATACCTACATCACTTGAATTCAACAAGCAACGATTCTTGGAAATCCTTGGAGAGCTATTTAAAGAAAAATGCAACTCAAATGCCAGCTCTCCATCATCAACAGCATTACTGACATTCATCTCAAGATTTTCATTATTCTCGCCTCTGTCTGTTACAAGATTCAAAGCACTGTTTGCCAGCTGAACAGCCCTTTTAGCTACCACTGCCTTCTTCTCTGCATCTTCTCTAGCCCTAGCAGCCGCCTCCATCTTCTTCTCCACGTTACTATTTGCATCTTTAACCACATCCTCCAATGACTTTGCAGAATTCCCCTCAGCCAAAAGCTTAGAACTCCCCTTCTCTAAACTAACCCTACTCTTTTTCCTATCCTGCCTACTCCTTATTTCTCTTCTTCTAGAATTCAAAACCGATTTGGGAATCCAACAATCCACACAAACTGAAAATTCTGAACCCAAACAAGCATAAGACCACGGAGCATAGTCTTTGTACTTCAGAAAGCACTTTCTATGTACAGAATGGTTACATTGGCAACAACGAAAACACTCATCAGACGTTTCCGATAAACAATAGGAGCAAATTCGGGAAGATTCAATAGAAATAAAGCATTTTCTACAGAGAAGAACTATACGCCATTCGCTATAAAGGGTTTGAAGTCCGTTCTTACCACTACAGACATCAACTTTGAACCCACACGCGTGGCATTCTGTCAAATTAGGCAAATCCCTAGTTTTCTTCTGCGATGAAAAATTGGAATCTACTGGATGATCTGATAAAATGATGCCATCGGACTCTTTAACCTTGAGATTGCTTTGAACATTGTCAGGGTTTTGTCGCTGTGGCTCTTTTCGTTTTACTGGTAGATTATTAGGCTTCATCATTGTCAAAGACCTATGAAATCGAACGAAATTATGGCCAAATTGGCTTTCAGAAGAGGGAAATTTAAGGTTTTGCAGAGGACATTATGGCCGACATTTGAGATTTTCAGTTTAGGGTTTTAGGAGGGATTGGATTTGCAACTTGCAAAGTCGTTGAATGTCTGAAAGGCCACGCGTTGTGAATGCGATTGGAACTTTAGAAGAGCACGGGAAATGAAGGACCTTTTTAATTTTTCTATTATTTTGCCTTTTGATGATTTTTAAGTGCCTCCTCGTAAGGCGGAAGAGTTGGAAAATTGGATGATTACAGAACGATATTTTTTTATAATTTTAATTCCTAAACTTCTGTTTTATTTATTAGTCTACGCATTTTTTATTAATTAATTTTTAACACAATGTTAATATGATAAGTTTTGAAAATTATGTATCTAAAGCCAAAAAAGAAGATATTATATATATGACATGTTTTTGCAAGATGGCGAACACCAAGTTTGAACTACAAATGCAAATAAAAGTATTTATTTATGAGTTATATTCTAACCATATAAAAATTTAACTCAATTTAGTTTGATAATAAATAAGTTTGGACATATTTCATAAATGAGTGAAATTTAAAATTTTAAAGTTCAACTTGTTAAATTTGTCATTCAAAAAATTATATTTTATAAATTTATTTTACATAATCAACATAATTTATCTGTTATTTGATTTTTATATTTATCAATAGAGTATCTGATATGAAATAATATAATGTATTAGATTAAATAGAATTATTTCTATAATATATAATTCAACATAATATAAATAATTTGATCAAACATTAATTATAATTAATATAACTGAATTTAATATCCATTTTAGTATGATATAAAATATTATTAGTAATTATCACTGACAATATGTAAGGTAATTTTACTTTTTAACCACTTTTTAATTCGAAATTATCTCTTTCTAGTGTAGTTAATTAGTAAGATCATGTTATTTTGTTTTTATCATTATGTGAATATATATAACTTTAGTAATGAAAGAAAATGAAGAATGATAGATTTTTCCCACGAGAATGGTTTGATTTCTCCCCTTAATACAATTTCTACACCATTTTATAGGTCAAACTTTTATATATTTTAAATGAGTATAGATATATCATAATTTTTTATATTTATTCATTGTGTATATATTAACAAAAATTACTGAAGAAACTTTTAGCACAAAAATTACATATGACTCAAATCTTGTTATGCATTGAATATTAAAAGAACTCCTTCCTCGTATGCTTAGATCCTTTTCTAAAAAAACTTACAATTAAAAACTTGAAATTAATAACTTATAATAGTTTCTAAAATTGAAAATAAATTTTCATAACTTATAATAATATGATATCTTCTTTTATTCAAAATATTAGAATAGTAGATTTTATATCTATCTAAATTAAGATTAAACTAAGATCTTTAGTGAGACTTTTTCTTATGTGGTAAGTGCCTTGTTACTCATCCCGTCACAAATATACACATATATATATATATATAACATTACATCAATTGTAAAAATTTATTTTTTATTATATAAACGTTGATGAATTGTGTATGATTTTTCATCACATAATGTAGATAATTTTTATAAATTCAATCAATATAACAAAATATATATCAAGTGTGTTCTTTTAAAGTAATAAAGTTCGGTAAGAGAAATTCATTATAACGAATGTAAGTTTTTTTTCTTCATTTTTGGTTCAATTAGTCAAAATATCACTCTAATTAACTCATTAAATTTCAAGAAATTTTATATTTGTTAATATAGCTAATTTCATATAGCTACTAACTAAATTAGTTTTTTAATTTGATTTTAGACCTTTGTTGGATATTTTTATAAATTTATATATTAATTTTTATATTATTTACAAGATGGATGTTTCATTATTTTTAGTTGTAAATATGGCCATATGCTCTGGAGTTTTGTTAATTTATTTACAAATTTTAAACATATTTGATTTGGTTCAAGATTGTGCTAATTGTATTTCTATAATATTGGTTTTTATGTACATATTATGACAAACATAATCGTGTTTCTATAGTATTCATTTTTTTATATGTAATTTGATGATTAATTAATTACATTGTAATTAAAAAATTGATTTAATTCATAACATGAAATTACTTCAATTAATATTTTTTAATTTAATTTTAGAATTTTGATTGGATATGTTTACAAATTGATAAATCAGAATCTATATTATTTACAAAATGAATGTTTTGTTGTTATTTTGACGTAGACATAACTATATGCTCCTAAATTTGTTTACTTATTTACAAACTTTAAACATATACACCATGATTTTATAATTTGAATACACGCACCGACCAAATCGTTTATTACTTCTACCATAAGAGCATTTAGTTGTAAAAAATTATGAGAATTATTATAAAATATATTTTTAATATTTAATTATTACAATTGTTTTAATTTGATCATCTAACTTTTATATAAGTTTATTTAGAAAATCTCAATGGAAAATGATTATTAATATAATCCCTTTATGTTGATATAATTTGTCATTAAATTTCATCTAATAATTAATTTAATAGATAGATAATTTGTAGTGTATAAAAAAGGTGTATATAGCAATCGTGACTAAGTGCTTTTTTTTAATGGAAAACACAAACCCTACAATATTCATTTCATACAAGCTATTACTCTTCTGCCTTCCTGACTTCGTTGTCTTGATATTATTGGATGAAAATATTCCTAATTTTATAATTATATTGGGATTAGTACTATTATTTTTTGTATTTTAATAAGTAAAACATTTTAACATTATAATTAAATAGGCGTTAAAATTAAAAAAAATAATTTTTTTACTTCTTAGAGAGATAATAATAATCAAAGTTTTGAATGCCATTGGTCCCACTTGTTTTGATTTTCATCGCTTGATTGACTGATGCCATCTCCAATGAAAATCCTCTATTTATCACTTCCCAAAAAAAAAAAAAAAATTATGGAATTCCTTTGCACACCTTCCGATGATGATTGGTAAACCTTTCTTAACTGGCCCACACAGGTGCAGGTTTGCTTGAAGGATTTGTCTTCGTGCATGTTCTAATGCTTGTTTCTTCCATTTTAAATATATTTTTAATTGCACTAAATCAACTTAATTATATGTACTAAATTAATTAAAGAAAAAATATATTATTTTTTTATTTATTTATCATATTAATATAATAATTTAAATATATTGGATATAACCAAGATTCTATCTGATGAATCATAATCTATTCGACTAATAACATCATTAGCTCTTTTAAATTAACTTCCAATACAAATTGCATTTCATTTACATTATTTTTTTTCAAATCGTTAGGAGATTTTTCATTTAAATATCTCTGAGCAAGATATTTTAAGCTTTTAAGATTTTTAATTAGTAGTAATAATCAACTTTAAATTGGATTCGCCCGAGACATGACGGGTCCCTTTCTAAAGATTCCACTTGAGAATCACATGGCTTTAATGTCCATGTGGCTAGGAATCTCTCCATCCAATCAAATGAAAACATATCCAAACACACGCTTCACGCAAAGAGAGCGCGTGAGCGAGTTTTGCAGCTCTATAATATGTTTTGCTCCTTAAAGCATCGCCACCCTCGGTGTTCGGGATTGCGACCACTGAAGAGGAGAGAAAGAGGGTGTCCGAAATTTGTCATCTCGAGCGATTATCCTTATTCTTCGTATTGTTTCAGATCTGGGTTTTCATTGTCACATCCTCATTCTCCATATAACCCTTCATACACCACCTCTGACTAGGTTCGATTGCAGCCTATATTCTGGATTGTTCGCCGCCGGCAACACCAAAACAGCATTCTTTTCTTTTGAATTCCTGCAAAATTCGCCGGTCGTGATAGACTTGTTAATTGGAAGGTGGTTTGAGCGCTGAAGTCGATTCTGTGCTCTTTCTCTATAGCAGATCGAACCCAGTTGCGAGGTTTGTCTTCTGTTCTGACGTTGAATTCACTATAGGGTTCTGATTTGCATTAATTCTACTTTGAAATTGTTTCCTGGGTTGTGACATGTTGAATTATGGGAATGATTCGCAAGCATGGATCTGTAATTTATGCTTACTTGCTTAGCTGCTTTGAATTCATTTTGTTAGGTGTGTTTGAGTTCGAGCTTTATGGAGATAATTCTGAATTTAAGATGAGTTCATGAAACGACTTTGTTTCATTGTTGTTTTGGATTCGTAACTGTGTGAAGCTTCTGGTTTTATGGCCAAGGACTTGCTCATAAATTTATTCTGCTAAATTTATGTGGTGAATTTTTATGGATTGAGTTTGTGCGTTAGTCTTTTAAGTGATGAAATGATGCAAATGCCTTTCATATAGACTGGTTTTGTCTAGAATATGATGGAATTCATTTGAATTTACAGACGTTCACATGCTTGAGAAAAACTTGCTGCTACTTTTGTTTGAGATGGCTTGTATTACATAAATGTTACTGATTTGAATTAGACATTGTAAGCCGTTTTAAGGCCATTTTCTACTTTATAAATGCTACTGATTTGAACATAAATGAAAATTGCTAAGAATTGGTAATTATTTAAAAGTGATACTTGGTTTATGGGATTTTGTTTCTAGCGAGGTGCTTGGGCTTGATTTAACTTTTATATAACCCTGTTACCCGCTGAGTGTTTCATATGGAGGCAATTGATTTTACCCCAAACATCGTTTGCTTTTTTGCATTCCATCTTTCTTTCTTTTTTTGTTGTCATTCAGGATTCTTTTATTCGCAATTCACTTATTTCTTTTTGGTTTGTCAGGTCATCTTGTGCTGCAAGCGGCAAAATGGTTGGAAATGTTGACATTTTAGCTGATAATTTGAGTATCAATGGAGTGGTTGAACCATTGCCTGAGGATTTTGATCCAACTGGCTTGATTGAAGATTTGGTGCCATCTGTAGTTGAAAACAATAACAATGTCACTGGGAAAGCTGACAATGGTACAGGGAAAGATAAAAGAGAGATAGTGTTGGGAAGGAATGTGCATACAACGTGCCTAGAGGTTACAGAGCCTGATGCTGATGATGAGATTACTGGGGACAGGGAAGCTTATATGGCAAGTGTGTTGGCTAGATACAGGAAATCTCTGATGGAAAGGACGAAGCATCATTTAGGTTTGACTGTATTGCCTCTTTTATTCTATTTTATGTTGTGATATGCCATGCATTAAAAAATTGTACTCCTCTTATGGATCTCAAGGAAAAACGGCATTCTTCATGGAATTTATCATCTGACATAGAGGGTGCGCACGAGTGTGTGCGCACGCGCACACACACACACACACACACACACACACACATATATATATATATATGCTTCTGGTAGTGTAAATTTTATTTGATTTTTAATTAAAATTTGTAGTCCAAATGCCTCTTTGACTAAGCTCTGGAATTAAACCCGACTTTTCTTTAATAATGAAAATGTATCACAGGTTATCCTTATAATTTGGATTTCGACTATGGTGCACTCTCTCAGCTTCAGCACTTTTCAATAAACAACCTAGGAGATCCATTTATTGAAAGCAACTACGGTGTCCACTCACGGCAGTTTGAAGTGGGTGTTTTGGACTGGTTTGCTCGTTTGTGGGAATTGGAGAAAAACGAGTACTGGGGTTATATAACAAATTGTGGGACAGAGGGCAATCTCCATGGCATCTTAGTTGGGTTGGTTATATTTAATTTAAACATTATGAATATTTTTCCATGTGGTATAAGTAAATGTCTTAGCATGGCTGAATGACTAACGCAGGAGAGAGGTTTTCCCAGATGGGATCTTGTATGCCTCACGGGAGTCACACTATTCTGTTTTCAAAGCTGCTCGAATGTACAGAATGGATTGTGTGAAGGTTAACACTCTTTGTTCTGGTGAGATTGATTGTGATGATTTCAAGGCCAAGCTTCTCTGTCGCAAGGACAAGCCAGCAATTGTAAATGTTAACATAGGCAAGTTTCTCTGCCCTCCCCCCCCAAACCAAAAAAAAAAAAAATTGTTCCCCTTCCCCATTTGTTGGTTGTCTCACACACTAAAATTTTGCAGGTACAACTGTGAAAGGAGCTGTGGATGATCTTGATCTAGTCATAAATAAACTTGAAGAAGCTGGGTTCTCACATGATCGATTCTACATCCACTGTGACGGGGCTTTGTTTGGTCTTATGATGCCTTTTGTCAAACGTGTGAGTGTCAAATGTTTTCTGAACTAAAGATTTAGGAGTTGGATATAGAAAAGAAAGCATACCTGCAGCAGGCTTATACCTGCTATCAGAAATCATTAAACTATTGCAATGGAGGGGAAAATTTTTCAATTTATTTCTTTGCATTTTCTCTAAGAAATATTGTTCTTCCTTTGGCGTTGCTTATAAATTGATATGGGTTGAAAATTGTACTACTCCTTTTGTGCTATATCTATTATCAGTCTTGCATGAAGTCTACCTCTTCTAGGTAAGAAGATAAATAATTCCTTAATGGGATTTAGGATGATATCTCTTCCTCCACTTTTGGTAGTTTAGGGTCATATATTTTCAATTGGAGCTTAATCACAGACTTATATTGTGATGGTCATATATGGTATTCGAAACAAGCTGTTCTAGTGCTTGTTGATGAACCCAAGTTATATAACCTTGTCTGTCATTGACTGTTTATGAACACAAGAAATTGACAGAATTACTTGTTGTGTATATCACATATTCTTTTCATTCTCTTTTATGTGGTGACTGACTTGATGAAATCTTTTATTTCTTGGCAATTTCAGGCACCAAAAGTTTCATTCAAGAAGCCTATCGGTAGTGTCAGTGTTTCTGGCCATAAATTTGTTGGATGCCCCATGCCTTGTGGTGTGCAGATAACAAGATTGGAGCATATTAATGCCCTCTCCAGGAATGTGGAGTACCTCGCTTCTAGGGACGCTACAATCATGGGCAGCCGGAATGGCCATGCTCCCATATTCCTCTGGTATACCTTAAACCGGAAAGGATACAAAGGTTTCCAGAAAGAAGTACAGAAATGCTTGCGAAATGCACACTACTTAAAAGACCGTCTCATAGATGCTGGGATTGGTGCAATGCTCAATGAGCTGAGCAGCACAGTCGTGTTTGAGCGGCCACATGATGAGGAGTTCATTCGCAAGTGGCAGTTGGCATGCCAGGGGAACATTGCGCATGTTGTGGTCATGCCAAACATCACCATTGACAAGCTTGATGATTTCTTGAATGAGCTCGTGGAGAAGCGTACCGGATGGTTTAAGGACGGGAAGTGTGAACCTCGTTGTATTGCGTCTGATGTAGGAGAAAAGAACTGCCTTTGTGGTCAGCACAAGTGACTATGTCAGCAATCCTAAAGCCATTTAGGACTCTTAGTGGATTTTGTTGTTCGTTTGTTGTGGTCGTATTAGGCTGTATTAAACATGTTATCTACTGAATCTCAGGTTTACACTGTTCTTTGCTCTTTATACTTGCTTGAGATTTACACATTGCTGCTCTGCTCCCACTCTGCATCTTCCACTCCTACCCTCACTCCCATCCAAGCGAGCGGTGCCCACACTTCCACTCTTAATCTCACTTTCCTCCAAGCAAGTGGGCCCACACTTCACAACCGTAGACGCCCTTTCTTGATGAGTGGAAGTTGGAGACGAAGCGTGGGACCCAGGTTGAATCCTTGCTATCAAAATAAGAGGGATCATCTCTTTGTTTTGTTTGTTTTGCCATTTATGTAATGTTATATTCACTCTCAACATTTGCATTTTCTCGTGCTTGCACCTTGATTTCATCGCGGGAACCTTAGCACCTTGATTTCATTGTGGGAACCTTGCATAGAATTGCAAAACTCATGTCTAAAAGTGGACATGAGTTTATCATTTTTCTTGTTTTTAAAACTAGAAAAGGTCTTTTAATGTTTAATAATAGAAACCTTTCTGCTGCAGATCTAATTCCACATGAATTCGGAGAGAGATAGACAATAAATAATAAATGTGTGTTTCATGCGTTTTAGTGGATTGAACAAGTGTTTAAGTTGTCTCTCTTCTCGGGTTCACAATAAATCAAGTTCATAGAAGTATTTCTTCAAATAATATCAATCACACTTATTTCTATTTATCTCACTTTACTCATTATATTAAAGATACAATCTAAATAAGTGTGCCAACGAATAAATGGAAATAATTTGAATGAAATTGTGTTAAATGTATAATTAATAAAATTGAAATAAATTAAAATAAGTATAATTATTATTGTTCTTATCTTTCTTTTTGCAGGGTAGAAAAAGGGGGCTTAATTTTTTTAAATAATTATTATTGTTATGATGATGATGTTATTGAACAACAAATGACAAGTTACTAAGATACACACATGTAAGTTGGTAATGAGTCAAGCTGAACTATGATGGTCTCCGCTCAATTTAAATTTTCTTAGTTCAACTAAAACTTGATTTGAGCTACTCAGATTAATCCATTAGACTCAAATCAATTGTAGCAGTTAAGTATTTTGTACAAAATTTAACAATTTAGAAGATTTGAGTCTTTACTTGTGAATTGAGATTTTGAGTTACTTATGAGAAATGACACTAAAGTTTATTAGCTTATTTGACTTATTGAATTTTTTTTTATAATAATAAGAGTAACAAGTCATTTAATACACAAAAAATTTTGAATTTACACCTAAGACCTAGAAAGAGGAAAAACTCTAAAGGTAATAGAGTGTAGCAAGAGTCCATATATTCAAGATTATTAAGTAATTACCACCATTCATCAATCTTTAGTATTTTCACTTAAAGTAATTTTTAAAACATAATATATTAGTAATAAAGATTGTTAGCATTGGAGATTGTTAACCTAGTTGATGTGATTGCTTTGCTATCTTAATTTCTCTAGTTTTGATGTTGAGAACAATTTTGTATCCGATAATATGTTTTAATATTTGTTATTTGTTTTGCAGGATCAAAGTGTATGAGATTCAAAAGATCTACAATTAGATTTAACAATTATTTTATTTTTAATAGAATCTTTTATAAGTGAATTCAAATCAAATTTGATTCAATCAAATTTCTTATAACTGAGATATCGAGGTAGAAGTAAACCACCTAAAGCGAGTTAACATAAAATATTTTTCAAATGATTTTTCACAAGTGCAAATTTTATAAAAACCATTTTACACTATGTGAATTGATTTACAAATTGATTCATACTGAAGATCTTTTGAAAAGCATTTGAATCGATTCGTGAAGAAAAGTTTTGAAAAATGTTTCTTGCTGAAGGTTAGGAAGTTTTCTTAAATTGATTAGGTAATCAATTCAAGACCTATTCATATAATACTATGATTCAATTCATGCATCAATTTGGTCATGAACTTCTTTATGATATTTATAGACGAGTCGATTTACAAATCGATTCATTTGTTAGTAACTGCTCTAAATTGATTCACGAACAGAAAGTTAGTTATTTTTTAAATGTTAGTTACAACAATTATAAATACCCCTAACCTCATTTCAAAAACATTGATTATAAATCAGTTTACATTTTTTCAAGTGCGAAAATCACAGAGATAATTGAGCTTTACCAAATTTATCACTATCTCACTATATCTCATCAATTCAAAGGAATTTTAATCAAGTTTGTGAAGAATTCACATTAGATATTTGAGATATTCATCTCAAATTGTGGTATTGTATTTCTTACCCTATTTCTTGTTTACATTTGAGATTTCTAGGTTGATAGAAATTGGAGATATATACAAAGGAAAATGTTGATCTTCCCTTCGCATCTTCTTTAGTTGTGAGGTTGATCATAATTAGTTGAAGATTGTAATGAATTCTTGGAGTATCTCTAGGTTATGATGTTGATCATAGTCTTTATGAGATAAAAAAAATTTTGTATTTAGGTTAGCAAAAGCCCGGCTAAATCTTGTGTAATAGGTAGGCAAGAACCCAGTTAAAATCTTATGTATGAACTGGCTATTTAGGAGCTTAGTTAATTCCTGTTGTTGTTAATAAAAGTGGTCATCTGTTTGAGGATTGATCCAATGGATATAGACTTCAATTGTAGTTTTAATTGAAGTTGAACTACTTTAAAAATCTTGGAGTTCTTTACTTTTCTTCATATTTCTACACAATTGCAATTCTGTTGCAAATATTTTTTGGTTTAAACTATTTCCCCTGCACTCTCATATAATCTGTTTAATTTTTAATTGATAATTGTTTCTTTAATTCTATGTTACTTCTGATCGGTAATGCCAATTAAGTTCTTAATCATCCAATAAGCTTCCAAAGACAACTTTTTTTTAAAGACTTCCACTTTACAAATAAAAAAGAATCCAATCTATTTCAAAAGAGTATATATATATTTACATTTGTAAAAAGGGCAATATTGTTAATTTTTGGGATCAACAATTGGTATAAAAGCTTTAGTTCTTGATACTTTTTTCTTTTATTTTTAAAGAGATTATGGATTCTAGTTTCACATTGTTACTTAAGTGTCCATCTTTGCATAAACCCCCTGGTTTTAATGGACATCACTATATCTATTGGAAGCAGAAAATCAGAGACTTTATTGAAACTACTGATGCAGATATGTGAGAAATTGTAGAGGATGGATATGATCTACCATAGACACTAGTTAATGGGATTTCATAGTCCAAACCTAAGTCACTATGGACTGAAGAGGAAAGGAAGTGATACCTCCTTGCCTCTAAAGTCAAATGGATTATTTCTAACTCATTTTCCCTTAATAAATATGAAAGTATTTCTAACTGTACCACTGCTAAACAAATTTGGGACACTTCAGAAATAGCACATAGGTTAAAGCATCTAAAGTACATGTTTTAGTTTCTGAGTATGACATGTTTAATATGGAAGAAGGTGAATCAATTAGAGACTTTATCTAAAGATTCACTGCTATCACTAACTATCTTATATTGCTTGGAAGAACATTTGACAATACAGATTTAATGCACAAAATTCTGAGATATCTTATTGAAGAACGGCAACCAAAGGTGATAGCCATCAAGGAATCACTTTAGATAGGGATGCCAACAATTCAGGAGCTCTATGGAAATTTAGAAGAGCATGAGTTAGAACTGAAGAGATATAAAAAGAATAGTGATGACAAAAAGAAGAGAACTCTAGCACTTAAGGTTGTAAAGACAGTTCAATCTGATAATGAAGAATCAAAAAGTGATGTAGATGTAGATGATAAAGAAGACATGGCCTTGCTAAGTAAAAAACTGTAAAGAATTCTCAAAGAAAAGAGGAATAAAGAAAGGAGGAAAGCAGCTCCTCAAAGAAGAAATTAGAACAAGACTGATCTAGGAAACCTTGTCAGCACTACTCCTACTTGTTTTGAATGCAAAAAACCTAGACACATTAAACTAGATTGCTCAGTCTACCTGAAAAGATAGCTTGAAAATGAAAGGAGGAAAAGAAAATTGTCCTTCAAGAAAGCTAATCTAGCTTTTCGGGAAGATGCAAATGCTGATTCTGGAGATGATGAAGAGAAAGAAGAAAAACACTCCTCTGTCTTATGGCTAAACTAGATGATGATAGTGAGGTATTTGGTAATCAATCCTTCTTTTATTCTAGAGATGAACTTAATTCTAATGATGAGTTTCATTCTTCTGATGATTATAATGATAATGAGTCTAACTCTAGTGATAATGATGAGATTGATAATGAAACTGATGATCTATATGAAGAGTTGTATGATGCATTAAAAAAGGCTGTGAAAGAATTAAAGCATGCTAAAAAAGAAAAAGATAGCCTGCTTAAGAAAATCAATCAATTGGAAAAAGAAAATAGTGATCTGAATATCCCAACTAAAAAACTATTGGGTGAGAATAAGACATGTGATCAATGTGAAGCCTACAAATTAGAAATAGATAGCTTGTCAAAAACTTTACAAGGCTTTACAAATATCAGGTTGAGACTTAACACCTTTTTGAATGATCAAAAAGAATTTTAGAATGGGAAAGATTTAGGTTATAGACAGCCAAATAAAAAGAGATCCAATAAAAGATCTTATACTTTAAAGTCAAAAAGAAACTTTAGTTATATGACTTGTTTTTACTATAATCAGAAGGGACATCATATTAGACACTGTCCTTATAGAAATCGTACATATATGCTGAAACCAAATGAAAAACTAGTTTGATTACCTAAAGGATATCTTGATATGTTTACTAACAAATATGGACCTATAATCCATTGGGTACCAGCAAAGCAAGTGTAAGTTCTATTTTACAGGTCTATGTAGGAGAAAAAGAATTAACTCATGATATTGAATAGTAGTTGCTCTCACCACAAGACTAAGAATGTCAAATTCCCAATATTAGTAAATTTTGATACTTTCTTATTCTTTATACTTAATTGCTTTGTACATTGCAATTACTAACTTAGGCATCAGAGATTCCCCTAAGTTTGTTTTGTATGTACATGATAAGTAAATTGAGTTTTCAATGGTATTGAATTGTTCATTGGTTGGTTAAGAGATTAGGAAAACACTTATGAAATAAAATTGTACAAAAAATTGAGTTTAGAACTTCTTGAATTGATTCAATAATCAATTCAAATTTTTCTAGCATTTCTTTCAGTTTTTAAATTAATTCAAAAATCGATTCACCTCTCAAAAATATGCATTATGATATTCACAAAAATTTTCAAACTTTCGGGAAAACTTCAAAGTTTCTAAATTTTTTATTAAACATGAATCCTATGAACAACTCATACCCGAATCGATTCGTACTTAAATATTTTCTCTCTGAATCAATTCAAAGCACAATTCTATATATATTGAATCAATTTCAACTTCATTTTATAGTTTCACCCTCTACAACTATCGAAAACCCTCTCACTTTCACTCTCAAATCCTGATCCCCCAACACATTTTTGCACAAATTTCTTACATAGAAACATTAGAAACAACATACCCAACAATTCCAACCGATCAATTTCACCTAAACTCTCCAAAATCAAAAGATCCCAAATTCTACCCTCAAAACCCTAATAACCCAAGTTTCCTAGATTTTCCAGAAATCTTCACAAAATGTCAAAAAGGGTCAAGCTATCAACAAAGAGAAAGGAAAAGTCAGCAACCTAACCATCAACACCAGTAGATGAGGAATCATGCTTCAACTTGTCCAATGAGTATGCTACCTTTCTCTAACTAGCAAACAGAAAGGTAGAACCTTTAAAATGCTTTAGTGATCAACTGTTGAAAACTACTCACCTACCAAAATTATTAGCCAAGTATAGATTAGAGAAATTTTTGACATATAAGGGAAACAACTACCCTAAGCTAGTCAAAATGTTTTATGCTAATCTTGCTATTGTTGATGACAAAATTTCATGTTATGTGATGCATAAGCATATAGTTATTGATGTAAAATTTTTAGCTAATGAATTTGGCATGGATTCAAACCAACCTAAGTTTATTGCAAGATCCTTTCCTCACTATAGTAGGGAATTAGCCATTAGGATGCCTTTTTCCTATTCCACCCCAAAGGATGGAAGTGGAAAATTGCTTATTATTGGCTTATCCCCTAAAGATAGGATCTTACATTATGCTTTATGTAAAGTAATAATTCCTAGATCACAAATTTTACACAAATTGTGGAGGATGAACTATTTTTAATAGTTTTTAATGTGGGTTATTAAAAATTAATTTGATTTTAATATGCTCTATTATATGCTTAAATATCTAGCTGAATGTTCAAAAAGGATAGATATTGGATTCCTCCCCTATGGCATGATCCTTTCACCTATCTTTACCAAATTCAAACTAAAACTTTTTGATGAACACTTAGTTTTTCAAACAAATCCAACTACTATGATTAATGCATCACATTTTCACACAATGGAACTAGAAGAAAATGAACAAAGAAAATAGACTAAGAAATGGTCAAAAATTCCTCAAACAACTGGAGAAGCCACAAGCTCAGGAGCAGTTGGGTTATTCAGTGAAGCCAAAACAAGAATAATTGAGGTTATAGAAAGAATGCACAAATATATGAATGACTAAATGGATCAACTTTTAGACAAATAGGATAATTTGACCGAGCCAATGGATGACTACATGGCTAATATGAAACTTGAAAACCAGAAACACATCACCCAAGTAAATGAGCGGCTTAGTTCCATTGAAACTCAATTACATGAGATAATACAACGAATGCAAGAATAAGATGAGGAGCCTGAGCTACAGAGAATGGATGATCAAGACCCTCCACAACCTTAGTATGCTGTGTATTGGTGTTTGTCTATTGTATCCTTTAGTCCCATATCCCTTGTTTCATTATTTTTGTTGTTCTAGATTATATTTTGATGTTCTAATGATGATCATATAGTTTGATACTTTGAGAAGTTATATTCTGATGGTTTGTATTATTGATTCTGGATATTGTATCTAAATATTTTGATTCTGATATTATATATTTGATTCAGTATTCTAAGTATTTTGATTAATTTTGAATTCTAGATATTATGTTTGTCTATTGAATTTTGAACTGAATTCTGATATGGATTATTCACTTTATTCTATTCTTTTTGGTGCATTTTTTTTTTAAAAGAGGCATTATTATTTTTTGATGTACCAAAAAAGGGAGAATGAGGGATTTTAGATAAAGAGAATAGATAAAAAGGAGAATAAATGATTTTAGTTAAGGGAGAATAAAGCTTTTTAGATGAGATGTTACCTTCAATTCAAAAGGGGGAGACAGATGGAAAAATATAGTAAAAAAGAAAGATAAGTATGATATAAGTATAAAAGTCAATTTAAAAGGGGGGAACAAATTAAAGAGTAGAAAGTAAATTTTGAAAAATTAAATAGTTAAAAATTGAAAAACTAAAATTTTTATTTTTTTCAAAAACTTCAATCCATGTCTAAAATTATTTGTCACTATCAAAAAGGGGGAGATTGTTAGCATTAGAGATTGTTAACCTAGCTAATGTGATTGCTTTGCTATTTTAATTTCTCTAGTTTTGATGTTAAAAACAATTTTGTATCTAACAATATGTTTTAGTATTTGTTATTTATTTTATAGAATCAAAGTGTATGAGATTCAAAAGATCTACAATTAGATTTGGCAATTATTTTATTTTTAATAGGATCTTTTATAAGTGAGTTCAAATCAAATTTGATTCAAGCAAATTTCTTATGACTAATACATTGAGGTAGAAATAAACCACTTGAAGTAAGCTAAAATAAAATATTTTTCAAACAAAGTTTTCAAATGAGTTTTCACAAGTGCAAATTTTATAAAAACTATTTTACACTATGTGAATCAATTCATGAATTGATTCATGTTGAAGATCTTGTGAAAATGCATTTGAATCGATTCATGAAGAAAAGTTTTGAAAAATGTTTCTTACTGAAGGTTAGGAATTTTTCTTGAATTGATTAGGTAATTTTTCAAGACCTATTCATATCATTCTATGATTTGATTCATGCATTGATTTGGTCATGAACTTCTTTATGATATTCATAGACAAATCGATTCATTAGTTGGTAACTGCTCTGAATTGATTTACGAATCAATTCACAGATAGAAAGTTAGTTATTTTTCAAATGTCAGTTACAACAAAATATAAATATCCCTAACCTCATTTCAAACACATTCATTACAAATCAATTTACATTTCTTCAAGTGCAAAAATCACATAGATATTGGAGCTTTACCAGATTTACCACTACCTCACTATATCTCATCAATTCAAAGGATCTTTAATCAAGTTTGTGAAGAATTCACATTAGATATTTGAGATATTCATCTCAAATTGTGGTATTATTTTTCTTACCCTATTTCTTGATTACATTTGAGAATTCTAGGTTGATAGCAATCGAAGATACAAAGGAAGAGGTTGATCTTTCCTTTGCATCTTCTTTAGTTATGAGGTTAATCATAGCTAGTTGAAGATTGTAATGAATTCTTGGAGTGTCTCTAAGTTATGAGGTTGATCATAGTCTTTATGAGATAAAAGAATTTTTGTATCTAGGTTAGCAAGAGCTCAGCTAAATCTTGTGTAATAGGTAGGCAAGAGCCCAGTCAAAATCTTGTGTATGAACTAGTTGTTTAGGAGCCTAGTTAACTCTTATTGTTGTTAATAAAAATGGTCATCCGATTGAGGATTGATCCAATGGATGTAAACTTCAACTAAAGTTTTAGTTGAAGTTGAACCACTTTAAAAATCTTGAAGTTCTTTACTATTCTTTATATTTTTACACAATTGCAATTCTGCTGCAAATATTTTTTGGTTTAAACTATTTCTACTGCACTTTCATATAATCTATTTAATTGATAATTGTTTCTTTAATTCTATATTACTTTTGATAAGTAATTCCAATTAGGTTCTTGATTATCCTATAATCTTCTAAAGACAACTTTCTTTAAAGACTTTCTCTTTACAAATAAAAAAGAATCTAATCTATTTCAAAAGAGTATATATATTTTTACATTTGTAAAAAGGGCAAGATCGTTAATTTTTGGGACCAACAAAGATAAATAATATTTTATAACAAATTTTCATCAAATATTTTATTTATGCTTGTGTTGTGTGTAAGATCTCTAAAAATTCTATATTTATCTAATTCATTTACCAAGAAAAAGGACAAAACATAAGAAAATACTTTCTCTTAATTCTAGATTACTACAAATTTCAATTCAATTCTGGTTCAAATTTTTCCACCAAAATTCTCAAGGTTAGCATTCTAGTACCTAAACCACTTTACCTTGCACCATAAACTTGCCAAGATGGAAAATTAGCCAATGATGCCCAAAAATTCTTATTATCTCCATAACAGTACCTCTATATCTCTTCTTTTCATGAGAAAAATTCCAGCCCAAAACTTTTTGATATTGCCCCTAAACTATAGCCATTTCTGGAACTGTACAGTTTGTACCCTTCCAAAAATCACTGATTTCTATTGCTATGGTTAGCTGGGCAAATCATCTCTAATTTACCTTAAATTTGTCCTAGGATACTATAAATATGTCAGGGACATGCCACAAAAATCTTGGACCAAAACTCACACGTTTAGTCTCTCATCATTTCTCATTCTCTTGGTTGCCCTGTTCTGGTCTCATTCTGGGTACCTATTCAGTTTTGCATTTATTTGGGACATCAAACCAATCCATAATTTTCTAAAATTTAGCATAGACGTATTTCCACATGTGGGGAACTTATAATAAAATTTTGAGCTCAAATCTCAATCAGTTACTCCCTCAAATCTGAAGGTATTCTTTAAAACTCAAATCTGTCTATTTGGGAATAGCAACACTGGTTGGGTTTACATGACCCATGAGCTCATCACTAAAAATTCCCAAATTTTCTAGAATTGACGGGCAACATGTTGAGATCTTGCATGCCAAATTTCAAGCCATTCTAAAGCCATTTACTTATTTTTCCGTCTCACTAAGTAAAATAGTGCCAAAATAGGGAAATTGAGAAAGCACATATAACAGCTACTACTCAGAACTTCAAAAACCAGAACTTACTGAATATATACATTATTATACACAATATATCATATTCATTTACATACTATTCTAGAATTACACTCATCATATTATTCTCATTTACATACTATCCAGCACTGAGTTTCCCACTCAAACATATACATGTTGATACAAAACATACTAAACAGCTACATAATAATCTACTACTCCTTCTTTGCTTCTTGGAAACTTGTTGGAATACCTGGAATTAGTTTTAATGGAAATGTAAGATGAGATAATATTATCTCAGTAGCTAGTAATTTTTCTTTTAAAATAGCAACCAATCTAGTCCTTAAAATATACCAAATATAAAATTCATTGAATATAGCAAGGAAAATATCATGCCACATGCAAGGGTCATCTCCTAGGGACCATAATTTGGTTTTCTAAAGCCATTTGCTATCCCATACCAGTAAATGGTCCAATCCTCTGTTATCTTTTATAGATTGGCCATTCCACACAGAGAAAGGAGGCACTTTAACACTTCCTCCATCACATGGCTTACTAAATTATTATAGGCATATCAATTTACCAGCATACATTCAATGGCAAACTTATGCAAACAATTATGAGACAGTAGCAAATTTAAGGAAAAACAAGCTGTTTGAAATAAGTTTTAAAGAAAAACTAACTACTTGAAGCACGTTTTAAGGAAAGACTAGCTACCTGAACTATATATAAATATGGCTGGTGCCCTTTTTAATTGTGTATTGTCCTCTTCTTGGCTTCTTGATGAAATTTTAAGCAAAACTTATTTCTCTTTTGCTCACTCTTTCCTCCAAAGCTTCCGGATTCCCCTTAAATGTTAATACCAACTTCAATTTTTGAAGAAAAGAAAACCATCAAAAGATTGCTCTTAACTTGCTCCACAACTTTCTCTTCTACATCAAAAGCTAAAAGTGTGTGAAATTATCTTAAAATTGGTCGGCTTTCTTTCTCTCTCCTCAAGTTCGGTTTTCTTCCATGGAAGCTGAACTTTAGCTATCTTTTCTACTAGTTTTTAGATAGCCTAAAGCAGAATAAAGATGAGGCATTAAATTATAATTAATGAGGGAACAAATGGCTACATACAATTAGCCCATGTGTCTTATGTGTTTTCTTCTTCTTCTTTCCAATTTTTGGCCTTAGCTTTTCTAGGAATTCCCTCCATGTCCTTAAATCTTGTTGCCAGCTAACCCTTCTTGGCCGTGAGCACACTTAAAGAAAAGGGAAAGTGTAAGTGAAATTACTAAAATACCCCCTATTCACTCATTTCTTTCAATTAGGTCCTTAGACATTAGATAAGGGTTTTTCCTTAATTCTCTAGGGGTTTATGTATTCTAATTATCCCCATTAAATATCACACATGCCAACTAACTTAGGGTGTCATATTTATCTTAAATAATTCATCTTACATTCATCTAATTAATCCTCCAAGTAACTAAACTTTCTACACTTAGGAAAATCCTCCATAAAGAAATTACTAAATTCTCTGATTTAGTTCTTTTTATACTAATTAAGATTTCTTTTGATCATTTAGGGGTTACAAGTCATAATTATCTTTATTAGATAGCTTACATTTAAATAACTAGAATGTTATATTGTGTGTGTGTGTGTGTGTGTGTATATATATATATATATATATCTGTGTGTGTGTGTGTCAAGATAGTTCATAATACAAATAAGTTGAGTTTGTAGTAGTTTAGACTCAACTTATAAAAATGAGTTAGATAATTTATCTCATGTATGGCTCATTTATTTTATAAATTCAACTTGTCAAATCAACATTTGAATTAAGTTGTAAGTTCACTATGAATCAATTTGATTCATTAACAGCCTTAACACATACAAGTTCCGATGTTCAAATTGAAGCAACAAAAGGGAAAAGTTTTAAAATTAAATATTACTGCACTACTAAAAATCTCAACTTATTTTCTTTTATTTCTTCCATTTTTATTGAATAATCTATGAAAAGTAAGCTAGGATTATGAACAATTGCAACACAAATTACCCAATAAAAATTTGTGCAAACTAAAATCCGTTAGCAAATCTTTTAATTGTATTATAGGATTTAAGGTGATAATGTTCAGATTTATTTTAGTTTTATTAAAAAGACTTAAGGTAGCCTTGGGTAATTACCCAATGTTTTAATATCCCTCATCTAATTTGTTATAAATAACTACAATTACTCTGATGGGATAAACTGTTTGAGAATATATATATATATATATATATATATATATATATATGTGTGTGTGTGTGTGTGGTCTCGCCTAATACATCTGAAGTCTACAATTTCGTCATAGAGATTGTGAGGCTTTATACAGAGCTAGAGATCAGAAGAACCTATCAAATTCAATTTATCCTTGAATAATAAAGGTTATAGGTAAGTATTCCGTTACTTAATTTATTGTGTTATTTGTATCATAATAATTTAATATATTATAACATTTGATGTTAGAGTCAAATTTCAACCTTATTGTTAGGTATATGTGATTGTTCTTCTCATTAAATCTCTATTTTCGACAGAGAATAAAGTAAAGGCATAATATATTATTGAACTTTGTTTATGAAAATTATGGTTTAATCTAATTATTCTTTTAGGCCTCTTGAGCCGGATGAATATAAAATTGCATAACGTAACCTTTTTTGATTTCCAAATTAAATCGGAATTGTATAGTAGAATTATAATATAATTTTGCGTTCACCTTGGTTTGGGACGGTAGCAATTATTCTCATCTATGCAATTTCTCAATAAAATAAACTATTAATGAAACAGAGGACGCCTTCAAATCTTTATTTTTTCACTTCTAGTAAAAAAATACAGAGAGTATAAATATGGTGTGTGTTGATTCGCTTCCTTAAGGTGTAAAGGCATTAATCTTATTTGATATACATAAGTAAAGTCACAAGAGATTTGGCATATATGACTTAAGTAAATAATCAATTAAAGACAAATAAATATAGAAGTTATTTCTTTTATTCATAAAATTGATTATGAGGGTCATTCCAGAGTGGGAAACTCCAATTAAGGTGATTGAGTTAAGATCCTTTTTGGAACTTATCAATTATTACTGTCGATTTGTAGAAGGATATCCCAGATGCCTTCCCTATATACCCCAATCTATGTAACGAGGAAATTAATTAGGAATGCATGTTGACCAATAGTATAAAATCTATTTATTTTGCTATTTAACCTTATGTACTTTGTACTTGCTTCACTGAGTTGTTTATGGTTTTTCGGTAATTTTATTTTCCTGTTAGTGTACCGATTGATTTAGGCCTCTTTTCGATATGGTTTTCTGGTTAATCTATTCCATTGAGTGATAGTAAAGTTATATAGTATCATAAAGCTTAGCTTGATACATATTAAGGATATTATTACAATTATTTCTCTTTTTAAATTAAATATTCTTTTATCTAACTATCAAGTTATGATATTGCTATTATTATTTGTTCTTGTGCACATAATAATTAATGGATTGCAGTCATTAAATTTAGAAAAGGCATATTTTGAAAATTTGTTGTAATTTTTTTGCATATGATGTTATGTTTGCAATGATGAGAGCATTCATTATAAATTAGTTATAAAGATAACTAAATAAACTATAATTCTAAATTGTGTAGAAAGTATATTAAGGCATTCTTTATTTTTTGTCTATCAAGTTATTATATTACAATGATTCATTTGCTGAGTATCTTGATATAGCATGTTATCTTAGCATATATAGAGGCAGAAAAATAAGGTAGTGTTATGCTAGAAATGAAATTATACTTATTTATGATAATAAAGCATTAAGACGTAATTATAAAGTTTCTTTTTATCATATACTTACAAGTAGCCACAAGATCTTGAGCATCTTCATATTAATAGGTTTGAAATCATATTAAGTGATTAATATAATAAATGGCATCAAAATATTGAAATTAATTTAATAAAATAATTATTCAAACCCACAGGAAAGTTTCTATTTTAGGAAGTTAATTGACATAAAGTTGCATTTGTTTGTATATTGGGATTCCATGTAATACCTCGAATTTTTTAAAATTAATTTTGACAACAAAATAGCTTTAAAAATCTAAAAAAAGGGGGAATTTAAAATTTTCAAAAAATTCTGAAACTGTAAAGTTTAAGACACGGAGTGTCCAAATATGATGGAAATAGATTATATGAAATTAAGGAATCTTTAGGAAATTTAAATTTCCAATTTGAATGCTTATGGATCAAAATTCATGCTATCAGGAAATTAATTTCAAGAAAACTTTAGAAGGATCACAACTAGGGCTATGAGTGCCCCATTAGTGTAAAATTATAGTTGTTATGAAGATCATTAGCTTAGTTAATTTGTGTTAAAATTTCATAGTCACTGATGATTGGTGAGTATGTCAAATTCGAATTTGAAATTTAGAAAATAGGACAGTTTCTTAATAAGGAAAGTTTAAAGACTTAAGTTGACTCTTTCTTTTCCCAAATTGCCCCTCCTTAGTTGTTTCCCCTCTCTTTTTCTTCAACCTCACCCAGTTGTTTCATGAAGAAATACACACTCTAAATTGCACTCTCCTTCTTTCTCTCTCTTTAGGTAAGTTTTCATTCTTTCATGTTATTTTTTCTTATTTTTATAGTTGATTTGTCTCTTCTTTCTCTTCAACTTGATATCAAGATCTTGCTGATTCATAGAGAAAAATTTGAGTTATGAATTTTTGAAATTTACAGTCACTAGTCATGACACTATTTAACCCATGAATCAACTAGATTTTTCTGGTGTTTTAGGGCTTGAATCTGTTAGATATAACTTATTTTATTGCCTTAGAACTATAATCTAATTATATATGATTGGTTGAAGAGAGAAAATCCTAGGAAAATCTTAAAGCTAATATCCTCTTCTTTTTGTTTTTGAAGAAATATAGAAGATTTTGTGAGGCTAGTTGTGATTTTTCGTTTCAGCTGTCAAGGTGAAGAATTATTACCTTTATTGGGAACTATGATGCATTTGCTACTTGCAATTTATTGAATGGTGATGCAAGTTGAAGGAAATGGATATTTATAATTTTGTGGTAAAGCTTGAGTTTGGATGGATGAGCTAATATAATGGTTAAATATCTGATGGAATTGTTGAGTTTTATGCATGTTTAAGTGTCCAAAATGTGTTGTGTTGAATTCCTATGAGGTGGTTTAGAATTGCAAGGTATTTCCCCTATTTTTCTGCTATTGTCTTGTAAATTTTGCTCATGCGAGTCGAATTACAGTTTTTGAATTGGAATCGCAATCATGCTTATAGAAACCCAGTCATTTTGTTCTTAGGATCCAAATTGAAATTTGAACTAGATTCTTGTGATTTGAATTGAACCTTTCTATCCTATTCTCTGATCCTGATCGTGCTTTTGATCGCTTTTGTAGTTAGACTTCTCGAATCGTTACACATTTTGGCGACCAGACTCGTATTTTTAACTAATTTCCCTTTAGTTGAATTGAACCTTTAACACTTGAACCTCTCCATCCTAATCATGATTCTACTCAAATTTCATCCATAATCATGCTTGTGATTCTGATTGCACTTACAAAATTTTTGCATTCTTTTCAACCTAGAAATTTACTTCTTTTTAAGAAATTTCTTGAATTATCTTTGAACTAATCTCATATGAACCTCCAACTAATTCAAGTATAACAATTAAGAAACCCTAAAAGAATAACTCATAAACCAATATTAATGAATACAATTATTGTATATACATAATCCTATGATAGCAATGTTGACCATTGCCATAGTAGTGAAATTGAAATATGTGATTATGAGGGCACTGAAATTTATGATATGTGTGATTGAATTTGAGATTAAATACAAAGGTAGAATTTGATCATTAAATTGATGATATCGTTATAGTTCAGAGAATGTTCTCATGAGACATAAGGTGACTTGTCTTGATGGTAAAATTCGATTAACCCAAGTTCTGAACCCTAAGCTATAGAATGAATGTAAAAAGAGAGAAAGAGAGAGAGAAAGAGGAAGAATAGCAAGATACCAGAAGTTTTTAATGTGGTTCAACTAAAGTTAGTTTAAACCCTACGTCTAGGGCTTTTATTACTCTTTGCTGAGTGTATTGTTGTTGTACAAAAACTTGTTGTACGTTTTAAATAACTACAAGCGCACGGCGTAGATGTAGTAAAGAACTGGCGAATACGGGTCGATTCCACAGGGAAGTTTCACTCTTTCTAAATACTGAAACCTTTACAGTTTAACTATCCAGATTGATTTGAAGAATAGAAGGAGTATAA
>JANHAO010001738.1:0-31559 GCA_026873985.1 Saraca asoca
GGTAAAAGTTAAACAAAAATCACAAACTAACAACTAATTAAGAGGTGATATTCATCATTTTTATAGGTATATTTTCCACTTATCAAGGAGCGGCACCCAAATATGGACTTTTCCTTTTTCAGGGAGGATGCTCTTAAGGAAACGAAGGGCTTCGAGAAAAGAGCTACAAAAGCTGCAAAGGCCACTTTTTCCAATAAAGGCGCGAAGTCTGCAAGTGGAACCCCTACTACCAAAGGTGCAATTCAAAGAAGGACCGACCCACAGGTCGTGGCAACCCCTGATAATCAAACAAAGGACAATCTGCTTGCCCTATGCATCAATCTTTCCTCCCATAAGAGCTTAACTTCGAAAGATTAAACTTCTCAAGATACAATCTTGTAACTTTGTATTTCATTTTTGAACTTCACACTTGATCTTGGATTTTGTATGAATTTACCTCGCTAAAGGAGGTATTGAATGAACTTTTTCATTTTTCCTTACCTTCCCAAGCATATCACATTGGATGTTCTATAGAAAATAACATATGGGCTGCTAAGGATAGATTCCTGTGAATCACAACTCAATAATTGTTAAGTAAAAAGAGCACCCAATTAGTCAATCAACCTTAGATGAGCGAAATATGATAGATAATGAAATAAAATACTAAGTAGATTGTATAAATTCATATAAGTGGGCTATAACTAGTAAATCATGACTACAAACAATATGTGTCATGCCGAATGACCAGTAGATCGCATGAAAACATAGCAAGTCATATGAGAATTGTGCCTTGATCAAAATAAGTTAAATGCTCAGATTATGCTTCAGCTAGCACGAGTTCAAGTGCTGAGTGGACAATTAGGTGCCCCTCGGTTAGCATATCGAACAGGCCACATAAGAGCTTAGAGAATGGGTTGGATGAGAGCTAGAGTAATAAGTCACATGAAAGCTGTGAGTAATAGGTCACATGAGAGCTTCACCTTATAGATCACACCACAACAATCTTATTGCACAGGTAGATAATGAGTTTATTTTAGCACCTCCGCACCTTAATTGACGAGCTAGCAATAAATTTAGCACATGAGGTGCCTCAGTTGGCAATAAGTTTGAGTACTAGAATGACCTCTAGGGGCCTCAGCTCGAATGGCTGGTAATAAGTTTGAGTATCAGAATAAGCTCTAGAGGCCTCAACTCGAATGGTTGGCAATGAGTTTGAGTACTGGAATGAGCTCCGGAGGGCCTCAGCTCGAATAGCTAGCAATAAGTTTGAGTACTAGAATGAGCTCTGGGGGCCTCAGCTTGAATGGCTGGTAATGAGTTTGAGTACCAGAATGAGCTCTCGGGGGCCTTAACCCGAATGGCTGGCAATGAGTTTGAGTACCAGAATGAGCTTCGAAGGGTCTCAACTTGAATGGCTAACAATGAGTTTGAATACCAGAATAAGCTCTAAAGGGCCTCAGCTCGAATGGATGGTAATAAGTTTAAGTATTGAAATGAGCTCTGAAGGCCTCAGCTCGAATGGCTGGCAATGAGTTTGAGTACTGGAATGAGCTCCAGGAGGCCTCAGCTTAAATGGCTAGCAATGTTTTGCATACATATGGCACCTAAAAGTTAGTTGCATGCATGAGCAAGGTTGTAGTCTTATGTCATAGAAGGGTCGACAATCTCGTGCCAAGAGAGTTACGCCATAGCCATCTTGCTACTCAGCGAACAACTTGACTTCTTTAGCTTTAAGAATACATGCTTTCGAATGAAAAAGGGCAAGATCGCTTCCATTTTTAGAGGAGCAAGCAAAAGTATAGCATTCTGACGCTCAGGGAGTCTCAGCCCCATTCATATTAGGCAAAAAAAATCCTGCTTCTTGTTTTGCTAGCTTTAGAAAGAATAATACATAGTGTGAGGTTACCAAATTTAAATTCGAGCTTGGGCTTTCTTAAAAATTTATTCAGAAATTATATAATATTAAAATTCCAAGTCTAATTTGGGATGCCTTATTTACATCTAAATAACATATATTAAAAGAGAATATTTAGAGGCGCTACGACTACTATTGTTGTGGCCACCAAGGCCATTAAGATTGTTATCCAGGAGATTGCACCACACAATCTTGCAGGCGACCTCTCTTGATCAAACCCTCAATTGCATCTTTGAACGTTTGGCATTCTGAGGTATTATGTCCAGCTTCCTCATGATAAGCATAGAACTTGCTCATATTTTCAAATCTGTTGGGAGTTGTTATGGGGCCAGGCTTCCTAAAATTCTCTCTATCCTTTTCAACTGCAAATATGTTCTCTTGAGTATCTAATAGGGTGCTATAACTTTCATAGCGACCTTCACACTAAGGTCACCCACACCTGGCCTTTTTACAGCCTAGTTACTGGAATCGTTATTCTGGCTCTCTTTTTTGTTCTTGCCATTGCTCCTTTTATTCTTATTGTAGCCATTCTTCTCACTCCCCTGATCAAACCTTTTCAAGCCAATGGTCTCTTCCCACTTGATTTCCTTGGCAGCTCGCTCATAAAATTCACCCAGATCCTTCACTAGGGACATGTATATCTCCTCATATAGTTTTCCATCCTTGTGAAGTCCAGCTGAAATCACTGTGAGGATACTTTCATCTGAAGGATTCTCTACATTATTGACTTTGCGTCTGAACTTGGTGATGTAATCCTTTAACAACTCATCCTTCCATTGAAAGACTGTCGCGAGATGGCAGGATGGTGCGAACTGCCTTCTTTGCACCTTATACTTCTTGTGGCACTCCTTCCAGCTGTGAATATTGTGAGTTGAAAGATTCCTAAGCTATACCTGTGGTATTCTCTTGAGGATGGCTAGGAAGATACAACATTTGACCAACAAGTTGGTTATCTAAAGATCCATCTAGATATTAAATGCATTTAGGTGGCCATATGAGTCACCGTTCTTGTTGTATTACGGGATGTTAAGGCTCCCAAATCTAAAAGGAAGAGGCTTTGTTTAGATCTTCTTAGTGAATGGGGTACTTTCCTTGTAATGGTCTTGTCAGCCCTGAGTTACAAGTCGCTTTTCAATCATAGGGTCTTGAGTTTCAGGTTGACAGCTGGTGGTTCGTTAACTTCGGCCACTCCCCTGATCATGAAAATAGTTATCCAAGGCCTTACACTTGATCCTGCTCAAGATTCCTTCTCGATGCGAGTTCTCATGTTGCTGATCATCTCCAGCATTGCTCTTGCGAGCTCGATGGACCTCCGACCTCAACCGTGAATTGTACAAAGGAACAGGCCTAGCTCGTGAATGTCCCCCTTTGAGGGGCTTCTCTTGTTGCGCTTCTGGCTGCTAGGGTCCTCCTCTGAGCATTGCAGCTTTAACTTATCGTTGCATACCTTGGGTCTATGTATGGGCTAACGCCCTAACTGCATCAACCAACTCCTTCACTGTATTTTCAAGCACCTCCTAACGTTGGTGCCATGCTTGAACTCTATCAGTCTCAAAAGCAATAGGTTGGTGAATGGTTAATGGTGCCATCTCAACAACAACACCTATTATGGGGGCAACAGAAGTTCCGCAATAGGGAAGATAGAGTCCCCCAATGGTAACCCTTGCTGCTCTACATGACCTTCAGGTTGGCCAGCGGCAGCACCAATGCTTCTGGTGATACTTCCTCTTGCCATTGTGGTTGTTCAGTAAATCATAGAAAAAGAGAAAGTAGTTTTGGGACCCTCCTTCTAGCGCCAAAATATTAATGGTAAAATTTGGTGAGCCTAAATCTTAGTCAATCAAAACAGTTCTGTAGTGCCCAAACTGCGAGCTACGGAAGCAAATGTAAACAAGAAGGAGATAAAGAGAAAGGAAAAACTATGGACACCAGGAGTTTTTTTATTATGGTTCAACTAAAGTCAGTGTGACCCCTGCATCTATGATGGTTTATATTTACTTTTGTATGGTTATTTTACTGTTCAGGCTAACAAAACAACAATACAAATATTCCCTCAGTATTTTGGTAGAGTTTTAGTATATATTCTTCACCTCCTCTACTACAATGATTTCTCTTTCTATTTATAGAGGTAGTGAGGATTATAGGTGTAATTTGACAAGTTGTAAAACCATTTTGTTCATCGCTGCGGGTAATAAATGCTTGGCCATTCTCTGTTGATTCTTGAAGGCTAACTTGTCAATTAAGAGAATATGCCTCTGACTACTAATTAGACTTAGGCGTCCATACCTATGCTTGGAGTAGCTAGGTAGGTGGTCTAAGCTCGCACTAGGTGACCTACTATTGTGCAAGTTAGTCCCATTCTTGGGTTTAACCAAAGTACACTTTCTAGAAGATGGTTGAAGGCCTACTTGGCCTAACGAGCCAGACCTCGTTTCTAGCAAGCCAGGGGTCGTTGCTTTTGGCCTTATCTTATGTCTCGAGCTCGCAGCCTGCTATCCAATGCCTTTGCTAAACGACCTCAACGCTAAGTCTTGGACGGATTGGGCCTCTCCCTTTTGAACTTGTCTACTAGGTTTTTGTCAACCCATTTCACATAGTACCAGAAAATACACACAACAAATATTAAAAAAATTAACAATTTTTTATTACATGAAAATATATGGGTGGATGATAATATAAAATTAATTTATGATTAAATTACGTAAACCCCTTTTAATTACTCACAATAGGCATATAACCCTTTCAACTATACAAATGTATAGATAATCTACATATTATAAATTATACACTTAATCTCTTATGTTAATGAGGGATTCTCTCTCAAACTATTACTGTCATTGTTACATATATGCCTATGCTTTACAATGGGGAGAAGATGGCGTGGCAGATTCTCATTGGGAATGACTGTAAAAATAATTTTTTTCCATTTTCTTTCATCTTATTTTCTATCCAATTAAACAACGAAATTACAAATTTTTATTTTATTTTCTTTCCTCCCATTTTCTTTCTTCTCATTTTCTTTTTTTCTATTTTTTCCCTTCCTTCCACAAGGATAATACAATTTTTATACTATTAGTAAATAGAAAGATGTCACATTATTAAAAAAAATTGAGATTTTTTTATTAATAGTAAAAAAATTTAACAATTTTTTATGACATGAAAATATATGAGTGGGTGATAATATAAAATTAATTTATAGTTAGATTACGTAAAACCCCTTCTAATCACTTACAATGTGCATATTACCCTTTAAACTATACAAATGTATAGAAAAATCTACATAAATATTATAAATTATACACTTAATCTCTTATGTTCACCTTTTGTTCACTAAATTCAATAAAATAATGCATATGCTTATTATGTGATTAATTAGTACTTCAAAATAGATATTCACTTTTTATTAAATCAGTGTTGTTAAACATCTTCAACTTCTCAGGTTGAAACTTTGATGCCTACAAATATTTAATTTTGAAAATTAAAATGCATTAGACTAAGTAGACACTAATTTAATGAGAGCAAAATCTAAAACTTATCATTAATTATTTCATCTAATTGATGTGAACCCAGTAGATTTTTTATACTTAATTTATTATGAATTAAATACCTCTTTTTATATTAAATATATCTTCACCACATATATTCTTTTCTTTTTCTTTTTTTTTTCTCTCTCTTTCTTTCTTCATTTCCCTGACGCCATCCCCTTCTCTAGTTTTCTGTAGTATTCCACACGTCACACATATGATTGTGAAAATATTACCGTAAACTATAGAACAAAATTATATTTGTAAAGCATACAGTACAAAAGTTAAAGTTATATGAAAAAAATTAATAATTCCATCTTTAAAATTATAAATAAATTAGTAAAATGAACATTGAATTATAAACATAATCATAATAATTCTTAAATAATATTTTATTTATATATTTTTATCCTTTTATTATATTATTTAGAAATATAATTATATATAAGAATGAAATTATATAATAAATTATTTTAAAATTATTATAATCACTTTTATAATTTAATAATATTTTCCCCCCTGGTTTTAGCTCTGTGGCTGAAATTATTAATTTTGTTTATATGAATTTATGGCTCTCCTAATTGGATTATCATGATGCTTCACTTCATAGATTGCTTTCAGCCGTTGAATACTAATCCACGTGTCGAGATACAAGTTGCTATTTAGGCTCCCCATCATGAGAACCCCGCCAGATTGCTCTGTACTCGACACTCTAATGAGCACTGTCAGTCCTAGTTGAAGATCTGTTTCTATTTCTTGTTGTGATTAAACAAACAAGATCATGGATTCTCTGCGTGCATTGCACTTCTCTTCTTCTCCGCAGATCCTTCCTTGTCGGAAGCAATTCCGATTCCTCCATCATCAATGTCGTACTACTGAACCTCCATTTCCGGATGCCTCATCCTTCAGGCCTCAAATTGCTCGTCATTTTCTGGGTTTGGGTTCGAATCAAAATTCTGCCACTTCTCCAAGACGTTGGCTTGGTGTTGTTTATGCTGTATCTTCCACTGAAACTAGGTATTCCATCGATGTCCTTGCTTACTCTATTTTGTTGATAAGTTCATGGGATTGTATTTGAAGGTTTTCAATTTTCTTGCTTTCTTATTTTCAATGAGAGAAAGCGAGACCATAGGAATCTTTGAGTTGTATGCTGAAGTTTCTGAGAGATTTTCACAGGAAACTAAAATTGCATTTTTTCCTGGATGAAATTGGATTGCTATAATGTTTTAAGATAACATCTATGTGGCAAAATTGTATTCTGCTTTAGTAATATTATCAACCGTATGACAGGAAAGAAGGGAAAAAGAAAGAAAAGGATAAGATGAAAACTAAGTCAGGAGGTGAGAATGTGAGGCTGCATGTTCGGTTGGATCACCAAGTTGAATTTGGTGAGCATGTTGTGATTCTAGGATCAACGAAAGAGTTGGGATCATGGAAGAAGAATTTACCAATGAATTGGACAAATAGTGGATGGGTGTGTGACTTGGAGTTTAAAGAGGGTGAAGTTATTGAGTACAAGTTTGTGATTGTGAGGAAGGACAAGAGTTTAGTTTGGGAAGATGGAGAAAACAGAGTCTTGGAACTTCCAAGAGGAGGTAATTTTGGGTTGATTGCTAAATGGAACACAACACAGGAAGATGTGGAGCTATTTCCCTTGGATCAAGAGGGAGATGTAAAAGAGGAAAAGATCCTGGAAGATAATGAGTCAGAGGCTTCTGATGGTGCTCCTCCTTTGGAACTAGGAACAAGTCCTTTCGTGGGGCAGTGGCAAGGCAAATCTGTTTCATTCATGCGATCTAATGAGCATCGCACCCATGAAATGGAAAGGAGATGGGACACTTCTGGGCTTGGAGGCTTGGCTCTGAAGCTGGTTGAAGGTGATCAAAAAGCAAGGAATTGGTGGAGAAAGGTAGGGCAATTAATATTATTCACCATTGATATTTTTTATTTATGAAAATTTTCTGCTTATATATGAAGTATTTTTAGTAGTTCTCCTTTGATCCCTTATTTTGTACTGTTGTTCATGCAGTCAAGCTGTTGCATTCAAATTTGGAACACATCTTGATAGCTTGAAGATAGGCGTAGCAATCTTTATAATGAATTGCTAGAAAATGCATGTGAACCAATTACATTATGTTATTGAATCTCAGGCACAGACAATTCCATTAAATGCCCATGATAAATCTTAAATTGTTAGTATGTTATCTACATTATCCACTTATTTAAAATTTTACATGAATGCCTCCTTCAGACTTCCCCTGGTGGCTTTTTGAAATCTCCTCACATTTTACTCTTATGGATATATGCAATATGACCTCACTGCTTCTGACATCATTAAGCAAACTAGGTGCATTCATATGATCCTGAGACACTGGCAATTTCTTACTTGATCATGTGGTAGATTAATTAATCAAAGATTAGTTGTTAGTAAATGCTAAAATTAGACACCTTTATAGAATTGCTATGGGTTGACTAGAAACTCTGGGCTTGTTTGATTACTGTTTTTAAAAACAGTTTTCTGTTCTTGAAAACAACATTACTGTTTTTAAAAACCGTTTTCTGTTCTTGAAAACAACATTTTTGTTGTTTTCAAGAACAGTTTGTTGTTTTCAAGAACAGAAAACTGTTTGTTGTTTTCAAGAACAGAAAACTGTTTTTAAAAACAGTAATCAAACAAGCCCGCTGTTCCTTGTTTTGCCTTTGTATATTTTTTTTCCTTTTTCTTATTTAATTTTCTTGAGCTACCTCTTTGATAATAAAGCACCAAACATCTTCAATAAAGAAATGTTTAGCACATCAATGCTACTAATAATGCTTCAGGCTGCTAGTAGTCTAGTTATATAAAGAAAGTTAACAACTCTATTAGTTTTCCATCCTCAGCCACTAGCTTTCCTCCTGATAGTGGCTCTAACAGTTCCTACTCTATTTCTTCTTTTTATCTGAAATTCTGGATAAATAACTTTCATGAAGTGCCTTAGCAAATTTATTCTGACTTGTTTGTTAACTTTTACTTCTTTATCATAATCGGCAGTGGTCAGGCTTCCTATGGAATAGTAAATAAAAGAAATGATATGTTGTTTTCTCCCCTAGTCTTGAATATTTCATTGTGGATTAATATTGCACTACTCAAGGTAGCTGCTTCCACTTGTGCTATTGTTTTATATATCCTGCTCTGGTGAGAAAAAGGTGGGTGTGAAGCATTTGCTATATCCAGTGTTCATAAATCCCTTAAAACTTTCACTGAGCATTGGTTCAAATGTAAAGCCTTCTTTCTAGAATGACTGGGATACTAAGGCCAGGGTCAATATGACCCGCAAAAAGGTCCCCAAAAATTCATATCACTGGTTTACTCGTCTTTCCTTCCCCTGGTTTAGTCTTCTACAGAGGATGGTGCTCATTTCTGCTTCTGAGAGGATCTCTGGATGGCTTGTTGTTTCAGTTCCTTTTACACATCTTTATCATCTTTCTTCTCTCCAATCTCCAGAACTCCTCTATATTTTCTTTTGTTCAACATGACCCTAACCTTTCTTGGAATTTCCACTACAGTGATAGAGAGAGGTTCTGTATTGTTCCTTTTGCTAAATTTGCTGGATTCTTTGCATTTTCCCATTTCAGATGTACGTATTTTGTTTTTAGATTCCTCTGGTCTTTTCACTTGTAAATCTTTATTTTGATTTTTTGGTCCATCATCCTTCTGGTCTCAGTTTGTCTTTTCGGAATTCTTTTTTGGAAGTTGAAGCCTCCCTCCAAGGATGAACTTTTTGTTTGGGCCGGCCGCTGTTTTGAGCAAAGATTAACACTAATGACTGACCACACAAAGCCTTGTCCCTTGGATTTGTGTATGTTTTGTTTTAGTATCTCAGAGATTAACAATTATGTGTTTCTGCATTGTGTTGTGGCTTGGCAATTGTCAAATAAGCAGTCTTTGTTTGGTATTTCTTGGGTCTGTCCAGCTACTTTGGATAGTTTCTTATCAATTAACTATTGTGGTTTTGATAAGAATAAGGAAAATGGGCTATTTGGGATGTTGCAAGATTTGTGGTTTTCTAGTGTGTTTGGAATGCTAGAATCTTCAAACAGCAATCATAGACTGCCCTCCTTGTGTGGGACAAGATTATGATTATCACTTTCTTTTTTGGCTTAAAGTTCGTGCCATAGTTCGAGGGATAAGCTTAGTAGATTTGCAAAGGGATTGGGATTCTGTTTTGGCTCTTTAATTTGAAGTTTCTTTTTCCTTTTTCTTTTTCTGCAGTTTGTAGCCTGTTGTCATCTTTTCTTTGAGGATGTCTTGTATATCGTATCTTTCTTCCCTCTAAAAAAATCTTCTTTTTCTTTTGGAAAAGGATATCTTTCTAGTATCATAGGTTCTTATCAAATGACAGAACCATGTATTGCCTAGGTGTCATAGTGTTCATACTCATAATGCCTCACTAGTAACTTTGCACAACCAAATCTGGTCTGTTTTGTATTTTGTGGACTTGCTTCAAGATTTAGAACTAGAGTGGAAATCATGATTAAGAAAACAAAGATTTAGTTTTCTCTCTGTCTTATGAGGTACCTTGAAATGGGTTTAGTTGTTTATAAGATTTATCCAGTAAGGTTCTATAAAAAAAAATTAAAGATTTATGCAATAAGAATTTTATTTTTTAGAATTATCTTCAGTATAATCTCATATTGTGGATGTGAACGATATCAGGTTTTTCTTTGACTTAATGTAGTTAAGAAGGAACTGTCCCCCTTAAGCACAAAACTGTACTTCCTTGTTGCAAGTCCTAACTATGTTCTAATTGTCATATTTTCATACTTATTATACAATAAGTTCTTATGAATAAACCTACCTATGTGATATAAGATTTCATTGTTTTGGCCATGCTTTTATGTCATTCCTTGTTGGATTTTGGCCTGTGAGATATTTACTGGCTCTAGAAATAAGAAAAGACTTTTTTTCAGGTGTTTAATGTTTAATATATTATTTAAATTGGTTGGAGCAGATTGACTTTTAAGAAGTTTATTTGTAATCTTTTTTTGGGAGAGGACTATATTTTGACTTTGCTGTGGTCCTGTGCATATCTCTCAGTTGATCTCTCTGTTTTTGTTGGTTCTGCTGTAACCTCCATCTTTGTTCTTCACAAATAAAAAATCCTTCCAGTTAACTCTTATTTTATTTTTTTCCCAAAAGAGTGATATCAGCAAAATTTAAAACAAAGTGTTTCATCGTTTATGTGATTTTTAATATTAATAGATGTACTTTACCAATAGAAGCATTAACAAAAATCACATGAATGATTTGAGCTTCAAAAGTATTTTCATTGTTTGTTTTTAAGGTATTTTGATTGTGGCTTCAATTACAATTTACAATTTCACTTTTTATAGGATGGTTTCTGGATTGTAAATGGAAGCATTTTCCTTTTCAGCATAATGTGTCTGATCACTCATGTATATCAATACCACTAAACTTAGATTAATAGAAGAGGTAATATGGTCATCACAGTGCATGGACATTTGGGCAGACAATTATTTCACTTGTAAGTTATTCTCATATTATAAGGTTAAGTTACATGCATGGTATTCTAAATATTTATTTTAAGCAAGGTTTGAGATGGAGCAACATCTTTTAAGAGCCTTTCCTGCAAGTAAATCAATAACCACTGAACAAATTCATGTATTTGTAATTTTCTTTTGAAGCTTGATGTTGTTCGGGATATGATAGTTGAAAGCCTGCAAGGTGAAGATCGTTTGGAGGCTCTAATATACACTGCCATTTATCTGAAGGTCTTTTCTTTCTCTTTTCTTTTTTCTTGATATTTATTTGTGTGCACTACCCAGATAATCATCTTAGCCCTTATATTTTGCAGTGGATAAACACAGGGCAAATTGCCTGTTTTGAAGATGGAGGTCACCACCGGCCAAACAGGCATGCTGAGATTTCAAGGCTCATATTTCGTGAATTAGAGCAACATTCAAGTAGAAAGGATATCTCACCACAGGTGACCTATCAATTTGTTTAACATGGATGTAGAAGGGTATTGTTCTCTTTTTGGTCCCTGTCTTAAACCGTATTTCAGTGTCTAGAATCTAAATTCAATCTGGTAACCAGACTTTAGTGATGTCATTACTTATATCCATGACTTTGAAATGTCTGAACTACAAATAGATGCAGATTGACAAAGAATAGGAATTTCTTTTGGAGATGTTCCAACAGATCTTTACTTGTATTTATAATCTTTTATGCATTGATTGTCTAGTAAAATTTATGTCTTGCTTCTCTCATTTAACATCATTTCATTGGGGCACAGGAAATTCTAGTCATTCGCAAGATTCATCCTTGTTTGCCATCTTTCAAAGTGGAATTCACTGCATCAGTTCCTCTGACTCGAATTAGAGATATTGCCCATAGGAATGATATTCCCCGTGATATCAAGGTCATTTCCCTGAAGTAGTTGGAGTATCAATGCTCACTTTAATTATATAATTGGTTAACTCTTTTATGAATATTTCTTTCCTTACATTCCAGCTTGAAATTAAGCATACAATACAAAACAAGCTTCACCGAAATGCTGGCCCTGAAGATTTGGTTGCTACGGAAGCAATGCTGGCTAGAATCACAAAGAATCCTGGAGAATATAGTGAAACATTTGTGGAGCAGTTCAAGATATTCCACCGAGAACTCAAAGATTTCTTTAATGCTGGCAGGTTTGACATGAATATCTATACCTGACTCAACTCATGAACTCTCCAATTGTTTTGTAATGTGGTCTTAGTGTTGTTTCTCATTCATATAATTTCTTCTTTCAATTAATACCTCGATGAAGAATCATAACTAATGGTGCAATTAAGTAAATTGTTAGTTCTACTGCAGTTGTAATCGATAATGGTGAACTTTTGTATCCACTTGTATAAGCAATACAGTTGATGTATTGCCAAGTATTATTCCTCGTAATTTCAGGAGATAATGTTTTGTGCTAATGAAAATTAAGTTGCTTTATCCAATAACAAAATAAGGAATCAAGGATATAACTTTTTAGAAAAAAATAACAGGATTCTCTTTGTAATTTTGAATGGTAAGGTCGGCAAACTGTTCTGATTGCAATGCCAAAGAAATTCAGAGATTAATTTCTGCCATAAGTTTCTATCAAAAAAATTTTCTGCCATAAACAAACTGTCGGAATCTGAAAATTCTTTTGGGGTGCAAACTATGGCAAAGTAGTTATCAAAACCATGTGATGCAATAACTAACATTCTGCACACTTTAGTTATGCTTGACTGTCTAATTGACGGTTTGCATTATCATTATGGAAAAGGAGATTGGTTCTTATTTTCAGGGAAATGGAGTCAGAATAATTATCTGCTTTTAGTTATAAAGCTTATTTACTTTGGATACAACCTATTGTGGTATAGTTTCTTTCTAAAGGTTTAATGAACGGAGGCTTTGCAATTGATGTGTCTACTTGCTTACTTGATATAGTTCATTTGTCAGATAACATGGTTAAAAGGGCCCAGACATTGGATTTCTCTTGTTTGTTATACTTTGTAAATGTTTCTTTCAATTCCTTACCCATTCTCCAAATTGTGATAACTTCCTTCTTGCTGCCCATATGTGTGAAAAGCTAAGAACACTAGACCAAAATTTTCACTTCAATCAGAGTGCTTAATCAAACTAACACTGATGACTTGTTGTATGTTTGAAGGGCTTTAAATGTTAAATGATGTATCCTAATATTTGGCATTATCCATCATGAGTTTTGGCATTTGTGGTAGGCCTTTTCTACTTTTAGTATAACTTGGCTTTTGATTTATGAATCACTGGTACCTGTAACTGTAGTGGTGAAAAAATTGACTTTTACTTTACGATACCTTTTTCTCAAGGAATTGGGGTAAAGATTTATTTATTTATTTATTTATTTTTTGTATAGAAACATAAAACTTTATTGAGAAAAAGGAAAGAAACACAAGAAATAAATAACAAGAAGCTCTAACTCAAGTGAGCTCTCCATTCATTCTGTAGATCCATAAGGGAAACCCCCTTCAAATAGCCAGGTGCTAACCCAGCAAAGAAGCAAAGAAAATAACTCTGTCCAATTGAAGATGAGGGGGCAGGGATTGCTTCTGGAAAATTCTGGCATCTCTCTGCAACCATAAAACCACGCACTGGCCAAGACAGTTGAATTTTAAAGCACCTTAAAATCCTTCCTTCTACCAAAAACCCATTAAGACTTTGAGTTTGTTAGATTCTTTTCATTTATCTCATAATCCAGATAGACTTCTCTGGTATGTTCACATGTAAATCTTTCTTTAACTTTTTGGTCCAAAACCCTTCAAATCTTAATTTACCTTAATTCTTTTTGAAAGACTAAGGCTCCCTCTAAAGTTATTGTTTGAACTGCTGTTTTGAATAAGATTAATACTAATGATATGGTATGGGTGCACAGACTTCATAAAGCTTTGTCTCCGGATTTGTGTATGTTATGTTCTAACTGAGATCAATAGTCATTTATGGAGTAAGCTTTGTCTTAGGATATGTGTTTGCATTGTGAGATGGCTTGGCAGTTATGGGGTAAGCTTTTCCCTTTGTTTGGGGTTCCATGGGTTTGCCCTGCTACTTCGGACAGTTTCTTTTCTACTAGATATTTTGGTTTTGTGAGTAAAAAAGTGCACCATTGGGAGTTGCAAGACTTGCTGTCTTATGGTGTTTATGGTTGGAAAGGAAGGGTAGAATATTTAAACAGCTATATTAGCCGGTGATGCTGGTGTGGATTAAATTTTGTCACTTTGCTTTGGCTTAAAGCTCATGGTTTCTTTTGGGGATAAGTTTGACAAGTTTGCAAAGGAATTGGAAGTTTGTCACTTCACTTTGACTTAAAGCTCATGGTTTCGTTCGAGGGATAAGTCTGACAGGTTTGCGAAGGAATTGGAAGTCTATTCTAGATCTTTGATGGAATGCTTTCATTGGTGTTTCATTGTATTTTTTAGTTTTCGTCCTTTCGTTTGAGGATTTCTTATCCGCTTTTTTTGTATATTCTCCTTTCTTTAATAATATTTCTTTTTCTATTAAAGAAAAACCTGATCCAAAGAAACTGGACAAGCCCCCTGTTCCTCAAGAAAGAAAAAGGGTGATTCCAAAGCTGCCAGACCACATGTCAATCTAAACAAAGATGGTTGTTTGTCTAACTTGGGTAGCAAATAACAAAAATATCAGGAGAGAGCCTTATGGGCTCTATTACGATTTACTGAATCTTTAAGTCTGCTTGACAATGCAATGAAGATTGCAGATCTAAAAGGAATTAAACCTTGGTAACCAATATATATTATTTCAATTTTTTTTGTAGTATTTCTGATTTCGCTTGAAATCCTTTTACATGATCACAGTCCCATCATTTGAATGTAAAATGTTATCATTGAACGCCATGCACTTGTTGACAACAAATCCTGAATTTTGTAGTCCTATATTTCCTGAATGTTAGAAAGTAATATTAGTAATTAAGTTATTAGGTTATGTTATGGGCTTACTTGTAGTGCACCCAAAGTTAAGTGTAGGAACTCTATATAAATAGGGTACTAGGGTTAAGTTTTATGTAATTTAGTCATCTTATTGATTCTATAATAATATATCAGTTTTGTTTTCTCTCCAACTCTATCGAGCTTCTCTACTTCTTCCCCTTCCTAAACCCTAATTATTTTCTTAACATGGCATTAGAGCGGATAACATCCGCCTTGGGGCCTTATAGGTTATACTACTTCTAGCAACCTAAAAAAAATTCTGTTGCCACTGTAAATAATTTTAGGTTTCTATTTTTTTTTTCTTTTTGGTTGTCTAGTATTTGGATTTTGGTGAAAAAAAATGTAAAAGGGAAAAAAAATTGGTCACGCACATTAGTTTTCTATTAAGTATCTGTGGCAGTGTGATCCAAAGGAGTTGCAGCAGGGTTCAAGACTTGCAGCAATTCCACAACTCGTCGTCGTCATCTGTGGTGGCTGGTGTAGACCAGAGCTCCAATGAAGGTGTGAATCAGATCTGGATCTACTGGTTTAGTTTTTAGTGGCCCATTTTCTTTGCAATTTTTGGTCGTTTTGGGTGTTTTCTTTTGATCCAATCTGCCCTGTTCTGATTTTGATTGATTTGGTTGGATTTGTTGCTGCTCCTGGTCAACTTGGAGTTACTGTGATCTGGACAGCTTTCTTTTCGATGCCAGTGGTGGAGGTTCGGCTCTGAGAATCAATTACTTGGTTGTTTGATACTGAGTTTGCTCAAATTGAGTGCTATATGGTTGGCTGGCTTCTTCGTATAGTTATTGTTTGCTGCTTTTTCATTCTGTGAGATTGTTCTTGAGAGATCTCTAGAACTGTGATTTTGATAGAGTTGGTGCCAAGTGAATCTTTGCTGAGTTATAATGAGTTATGACTGAGTCACATCGAGATACTACTGAGTTGGGCAAGTTAGTACTGAGTTCAGGTTTGATTAGCTCCAATTTGATTGTTTTGGCTGATTTGTTGTTGTTTCTGGTGCTATAATGCTGTCTGCACTGGTTTTGGTGAATTTTGACACTATCTGAAGCTATGTTCAATGGTTTTTTGCACAATTCTGTGCTGTTCTTTTTGGGTAAGTTGGATGCTTTCTGTTTGGCAGTTTTTTTTTTTTTTTTGAGCTATTTTCATGGTCTTCAGCCGTCCTGTTGTGGTTATGCCATAGCTGTTTGACATGGAGAGGTGAATTTGTTGATTTTTGGTGTTGATTTATAGTTTTGTTGCTGATTTGTGGAGGATGAGTTGAAATTTGGTAGATTTTGGCTTAAAATTTGTGATGTTTAAGGCTGACTGCATGGTTTTGTGTGATATTTGGCTTTTGGTACTCTGGGTTTTTTTTTTTTTTCCTCTGGTGATTGGGTGAGCTGCTACGTGGAGTAGCTTTTTCCGACAAGGTATTGGTGGCAATAGTTTCAGTGTTAGAAAGGTGTTGACTGTAGCTCTAGGTCTTGCAATTTTTGTTGTGGGCAAAATTGTGTTGGTGGAGTGCATTTTGGTACTATGCACGTTTGACAATTTGAATTTTGTGTCTTCATGTGATTTAAAGCATTGTGTAGTGACTTGTGATTTTTGGTGTCTTCATGTGGTTTGGAGCACTATTTGGTGAATTTTGGTGTCTTTATGTAATTTGGAGCATTGTTTGGCAAATTTGGTGCCTTCATGTGATTTGGAGCGCTATTTGGTGAATTTTTGGTGTCTTGATATGATTTGGATGGTGTGACTCGTGTGTGTACAAGTCTAATTTGGTGAGGTTATTACCTCAATTTGAAGTGGTTTGGACCATTAGTTTTGGCTGTCTGGTAGTGGATTGGTTCTTGAGTTCTATTTTTCTATGCAAGTGCATTTCTTACTTTGATGTCTTTAAAGCTGGCTACAATGAACACAACTTGGAGCAATATGGTTTGTGGTAGTATTGGTGGTTTTGGCATAATTTCAATCATAAGTGTTGGTAATTTTGAGGATCAGCTAAGAGGTTGAGAGTAACTCAAGGAAAGCTAGCAGAAGACTTCTAGAAGTTGTGTCATTTGTGATGAGACCAATTGGAAGAAGGTTGGGGGAGCAATTGGGTGTAGTTGGCTGAAAACTTCTAGGAATTGTATTTATTGAGTTTTTGGCATTGTTTTTGGGGTTTGTGAGTGTTTTTGTACAAGGGGAGTTATTCGCATGCGGTGTTTGTTGCAAGCCATTTGTGGAGTTTGAAGTTCAAGTTTTCTTTATAGTTATTTTTATTGCATTTATCTTTTTAGAGTTAAAATTTATGTAGCAAGCTTAAACTTTGTAAGCCTCAGCTTGAAGGAGAGTGTTAGAAAGTAATATTATTAATTAGTGTATTAAGTTATATTATGGGCTTAAGTTATGTTATGAGCTTACTTGTAGTGTACCCAAAGTTAAGGGTAAGAGCTCTATACAAATAGAGCACTATGGATAAGTCTTACATGATTTAGTCGTCTTACTGATTCTATGATAATATATCAGTTTTCTATAAAAAAAAATGAAATAAAATAATATATCAGTTTTGTCTACAACTCTCTCTAGCTTCTCTACTTCTTCCTCTTCCTAAACCCTAGTTATTTTTCTCAACACTGAAGTTAAAACTTTAATGTTGTTTATTAATGTTAAGCCAAAATTAAGTGTGTTTTTAAGTGAGTAAAGCATGTGAGGAATTCTAAGTAAATATTCAAATTCTCTCTTTACATGTAATTTTTTAGTGGCTGGAAAGTCATAATTTTTCTGATTCAGCTTTCAATTTTGTGATGTTGCAGCCTTGCGGAGCAGTTAGAGTCTATCAGGGAATCCATGGATGAATATGACATTTCAGCACTTAATTCATTCTTGGAGTGCAAAAAGGTAAATTTGCTTGGGATTTGTAGTATAGTACAAACAAAAACAGTCTGATTTGTCTGTTATCGTGCATGTGTTCTACAAGATGTGATTTTATGTTTTTTAATTCAAAAACTTATAGTAATGTACCTTGTGGCTATCATTGTATTCTTTCCCGGGGAATTAAACCACACACAAACTAGTGCTGGGCATATTGACATTGTGCATTTTGCATTTTTTTCAACTGTATCTATCTTTTTTTTTTATGTGTACAATTATGAAATATGCACAAAAATTGCTACACAAGTAAATCTTAAAAATAATGTCCAGTCTTCAGAAAAACAAAATATAATTAAGTTTGAATCCTTCATTATGCATGGCGAAGAAAAGTAAAATTAGTAACTAAAGTCCTGTTCCTCTCATTGTTTCTCATTTTCAGCTCAGGCATAAATTTAAGTAGAGCAAGAAGAGATTTGGCAATATTTATTTGTCAACTGAGATCTAATTTAGGATGCTAGTTAACTGGTGATGTGTGTTTCCCTCAATCATTGTCCCTCTCCCCCTTCTTCAATTTAGGATGGTAGTTAATTGTGTTGTGTGTCTGATTTGCGTAGAAACTGAGCAGCAATCTGGTATTAGTTTTTGCTTCAAAAAATTGTGTTTTGTGTGTGTTTGGCCTGCTTGTGCGGGGGAGGGGGTTTATTGTTGCTTGAAAAGGATTTGATTTTGGTGCACACAGTTGTTCTTATTTATGGTAGCATCAACTGACAAGGGGCAATGTTTTGTATATTTACAGGAAATGGATGCTGCAGCAGAATTATTTTCAGAAGATCAAGGAGCTAATCTATTATTCAAAACCATGGAATCATTGAATGATTTAAGAGACAAGATTGTAAACGGCCTAGAAAGTGGCCTTAGGAATGATGCTCCTTATGCTGCAATTGCTATGCGTCAAAAGGTGATACTGACTTTAGCTCATTATTCAGCAGAAGGTTAAAAGTCTGGATGACTATTTAATGCATGCTGGAACTACTTATTCTTTCTGTCTACACCACTTGATTCATCTTTTCTTTGGAGATACAGTGGCGCCTCTGTGAGATTGGGCTTGAAGACTACTCATTTGTTCTCTTAAGCAGGTTTGTCTGGTTCTTGCCCCTCCCCCTTTTTCTCTAATAGGTCAAACAATTGCATGATGGTGTTGGATGAGTTGTGATACATTTGAATGGAACATTATGTCATCAAGTGATGGAATGCTTATTGGCCAGTCTGACAACTGTAGACACTACCAGAATATAATCTATACTTTTTTTTTACAGAATGGATTTATCCACAAAACAGAACAGAAGTGCCAAAAGGAGGACAAGGACCCTCCTGAAAAATCTGATAAAAAAAATAGATAAAACAGAAAAAAAAAAAATAGGCAGTCCAAATGGTTCTGCAATGCATCTGTAGATCTTTATTAGGCGGGAAAAAACACCTGAGTCTGACAACGCCATGTCCTGAAATTCAGGGTAAAGCCAAAAGGACTGCTCTATCCCACTAAAAAAATATGACTAAAGGAATCTTCGATAAATCTTGGCATTGTATTCCAACCATAAGCACAAGAAGCCTGCAGAAACTGCAGTGTCAAAGGATATGGCATTCTTCCCTCTAGAGAAGCCTTTAAATGAGACAGTTAGTGACTGGTCTATACTGGCTGAACAAACACTGCTCCTCAATGTTGATAAAAGCTTTTTCGAGAGATGCTACACAGCCTCTCAATGTAAGATTGTCACAGCTAAAATTCCTAATGCAAAGAATACACTAATTCTCCAATTTATTCCCTAAAATTGTTTAAAATAATGAAATGCAATTCCCAAAGCTATGCCCAACATAAATTACCAGAACATAAAAACAAACAACTATAACTAACCCCCTTGCTTTTTCTAACTCAGTGGATGGAAATTGTCCATCAATGCATTGTATCACTTTGCTTCAGCACAGCCATAGAAACTACTTGATAATAGATTAATGTCCAATCATTGAGATGGTTACAGTGTTGACAGCTGAAAAGTTAGAGAAAGAGAGAAAACTGCAGTGTATTGTGGATGAAGAAAATAAAACCAAAAGAGTTTTGATTATCTTAGCTATTGGCCACTATGCACTAGGCAGGTCAAAATATAAAAATGAGGGCTGAAAATTGCTTGATCAGGAATCAATATGAAATGAAACACTGTGGAGATGGGATAAGGCCTCTGTTGACTAGTTGGTTAAGAGTTTGATCCTTTCAACTACTGCTCTTATATTTCAATTTCAGAATATAGAATTGATTGTACTGGTGCTTCTATGCTTTGCCCACATTTCAAGCCTGACAGACTTTCATGTGAATGTGATGGGGCATGATATAGTTAGGAATACCACTTTTGGAATATCCTTTGAGTGGTAAGTTCTAAAATGATATATTCTTGGTGCTGGCAGTAAATCATGTTTAAAAGGGAAACAACATAGGATACAGCAACTAGCTCCCTAAGCAATCAGAATTACCAAGAGACAGCTCCTAGAAAATCCTTTGAAAAGAACTCAAAAAGTATAAGAAAATTATAGTGTATTTTGTGAAATAATAGCTGAATTTTAAATTTAGGAATTCTCGTTGCTTTATTAACATTTTATCTGGGGCCTCATCACTTGTTTTTTTTTTTTTTCTCCTCAAAGGTTTATAGTGCATTTCCATATTTCCAACTGCACTTGATGTTCTTTTGTGGGTTATATGTTTCATAAAATTATTAATCCAGTGAGGAAAAGGAATCTTCATATGTCAAAATTGCCCAAGAGTAATAAGGAAAAGGATTTTTGTAGACATGAGAGAAACTAAAGTTTATGAGATGTACAATGGATGATGTAAATTAAACTATTATTGAGACTTCTACTGTGGTCCTCTTGCAGAGGCCATTACATGTGATAGAATTTAAGATGAGAGGAAATTTTTTTTTTTTTTAAGAAAAGAGCATATCATGCTTTACCATCTGTCATAAATTTCATCTTTGAAGTTTGATAGAAATGCCATATTTTGCAAGCTTTATATTATCTATAACATTTCTTTTGAAAGGGAAGCTAGATTTTTTTTTTCTTTTGTGACATATATAATCCATAACAATTTTTCCTAGGTAGTACATTAACTTTGTTATTCATTTGAATAGATTTGTCAATATGCTTGAAAATCTGGGAGGTGCTCATTGGCTAGCAGCTAATGTGCAATCAAAAAATGTGAACTCTTGGAATGATCCACTTGGGGCCCTTATTATTGGAGTCCATCAGATGAAATTATCTTGTTGGGAGCCAGGAGAATGTGCTGCTATTGAAAATGAGCTCCTCGCCTGGAAGAAAAGAGGCCTTTCTGAAATGGAAGGTAATTTATTTATTTATTTTGTTTTTTGCTTGAATTTCCATGTTGTTAAATATTTTTTGATGCTTTTGACAATTTTTTTTCATATATAATTGTGCTTTTTTCCTCTTTGCTTTGTGTAAGGAAATGAGGATGGAAGGATGATGTGGGCATTGAGGCTGAAAGCGACCCTTGATAGAACAAGGAGGCTAACTGATGAATATACTGAAGAACTTCTTAAGATATTCCCTAAAAAAGTCCAGGTTAAAAGACTAGTACAATGCTTATATTAAAGGCCTAATACTTGTAATCCCCAATTCCAAAATTGGGTTAAGATTTCTGGATGAGGGTTGAAAATGAATTCGTTGTTCTTAGTAATTGAAGTCTTTGAATGATGTTAATAAAGTCCTATAGATTTATGACCTTTAAAGAGTTCTCTTTAATTATCACGAGTGTTTATGAGGTGCTGTTGGTCCAAAACATTTTTGGCAAGTCAATAAAAAATTGGGCTACTTGATTCTTATTTATGTGATGCATGTATCTAGGAACAAACTTGTTATAATTTAAAATCTTGCAGGTGCTAGGAAAGGCTTTAGGGATCCCTGAAAACACCGTGAGCACATACACTGAAGCTGAGATTCGTGCTGGGTATGCTAATATGTTTTCCTTCATATCTTTATAAAGAGAATCCATATAAATGGTATTTTGATTTTCAGCAACTTTTGTCATTTCTTGTCATTTTACGCTTCCTAGACTGTTGATTGTAGTGCCATTAGATAATAGCTAGTATATTGTCTAACTTCTCTCCTTGAAATTCTTAGTGTGATTTTCCAGGTTTCAAAATTGTGCACAGTCCTTCTTAAAGCTGCTAGAAGTACACTTGGTTCTCAAGGCTGGGACATTCTTGTTCCTGGAGCTACTCTGGGAACATTGGTTCAGGTAATATTAGTTCTCTTAAGAAATATTCCTTCTGATTTATTTATTATTTACTTTCATTATACTAGTTATTTTAAAAACTTGACTTCCTGCAATTACAAGAAATGACTTGGGAACTTACATCCTAAGCCCTTGTGCCTCCATTTTTGGTTTGTGTAATCTTTCTAGTTTGAAACTAAAGTAATCTGTGCAAATATTCATAGCCTTTAAGTCTAAAGTAATTATATTATGCTTAGGATTGAAATGTTGATAAATCTTTGCCTGGAGCTAGAATTGTTTATTTTCGGAATATTGATGTCTGGGTGCTTGAGAACATTTTATTTTAGACTTAAATACTTATTGGATAAGAAAATGATACACATTTTTTTGAAGGAAAAAAATGGAAAAACAACATGAGCAACTTAAACAGAATAGTCAATGTTATTGAAGATATTTCATTGGTAAATTTCATTTTAAATGTTTCATTTAACAGTTTGATCTTTCAAATTAGATTCATTGTAATCATATATATCATAAGAATGTCTTCTTATTGGCCTGATTACGTATTCATATAGAATGTTCTTCAAGACAAATTAATAACGGAAATGTGTTGTTTGGGTTTTGCTATATTAGTTTATTAACATGGCTGTAGACTTTTGTAAAGGAAGATTATAAACATCAGGAAAAGTGGACTCTAGTTTTCTCTCTGTCTGTCGACTGACTCTCAGAGAAACGTGCCATACTAGAACCATTTTCTCTGGTTAATTTTTGAATTGATCATTCCTTTAATGAAATTAGAAAAGGTAGAAAAGTAGGAGCTGATTTACTCTGGTCTAGATATCTATAAATAAATGGAAAGGAGGCAAGAAACAGAGCTTCAATTTTTTATATAAAATCCACACGATAAGCCACTCTTCTGCCAACCTTTCTTGACACCTCCATCTTGAAATTGGCCTGAAAGTGTGGTTATAATTACTTTTAGCTCATGAAGTTGTGTCACTCATGGTCATAATTAAAGCAAGAGCTGACTTGCATGACTCTGGTTTCTTTTCCTTAGGTTGAAAGAATTGTTCCTGGGTCACTGCCATCATCAATGGAAGGACCAATTATCCTTGTAGTTAGCAAAGCTGATGGAGATGAAGAGGTTTGCTTGTACTTATACGATTTTGGACAGCACATTTTTGTATATATTTTTATGACTTGAGCACTCTGGCAGGTTACAGCTGCTGGGAGGAACATAGTGGGAATTATACTTAAGCAAGAACTCCCTCACTTATCCCATCTTGGTGTTAGGGCCCGCCAGGCAAGTTTCTGTGTTTTTACTGAATGATTTTGAAGTTTGGAATAACACGTATGTTGATGACATCTTTACTGCTAATATTTATACAGGAAAAGGTTGTCTTTGTCACTTGTGAAGATGATGAAAAAGTTGCTGATCTACAAAAACTTATTGGCTCATGCGTGAGGTTATATTTACTAAAATAGTTTCCTAGTCCATAAGGCTTAGTCTCAAAGCTAAGTTCTGTTTCAAACTATATTGTCAATAGTATCACTATCAAGTGATCTGATGCTACAATTTTTTTTTTTTTATTAATTTTTCCCCTTTCCTTTTTCTATGACATTACAGTTTAGAAGCATCCACTGCTGGGGTTACCATCAAGTCATCATCATCATCAGTTGAAGCTGATGGCAATTCTTCCATTAAAACTGCTTCTGATGACAGTTCATTTGGAGCCAAAGTTCCTTCTTTCTCTGCTGATAGGATCTCTTATTCTGATCAGGTAGAGATAAATATTTTTTTCACTGATCTTTTTTTTTTTAATTAACATTTAGAAAAATAGACCTAGTTTATCTGGTTTGGGACGTTGCATTAGAACTGGACTAAGTAAACTAAGTCATGGTGGATTTCTTTCCTGCATGGCTGAAGTTTCTGTGTTTAAGCCCAAGGTTGTTTGGTTCCTCACCAAGACTTGTTCTACCAAGTCCAACTGCCTCAGTTCTTGTTTTAAGTCAACTAGAAAACAACAAAAGTGCACCTTGCCGTGGGTATAGAAAGATTTTTTACATTGTATGTAGAATAGAAGTATGATGTGAAGTTAAAATAATATGTTCTGCTTTCTAATCTATCTACATATTAAAATGACATTAAAGCCAAATAACTGAAAGCAACCCAGCTAATGCAGTTTTTCATTCTTGGCTATTCAAACTGCACGGCATCTTTCACAGGTACTAAATGTCTGCAAAGCTGAAAAGTAAAAAGGACAAACAAAAACGGCAACATAAAGATTCCACATGTCAACCTCTTATATCTTCAATCTTTTTTGCAATACCTTTGTATATGTCATTTTAGTATATTGATAGAGATAGATATAGATAATAGATTTGTAGAATTATGTATAATGGAAACTTATCACAGTCCTTTCACTGATTATATTAGTCTGATATTTGGGGATTTCTTCTTATTGTAATTTGCAACTGATTGGTAACTGTAATCAGCCAATGATTATGTAATCTTCCTGTATAAATATACCTATACATGGCTGAGGAATTCTCAAGCCTTACATAAACCTTTATGTCTCTAATTAAGTTGAAAAGGATAAATGAGTAAGAACATGTATAATATAGGGAAAAGTAATAATTCAGAAAAATGATACTTGTCTAGTTCACCTTGTGTATCCTTTTTTTTTTTTTTGTAACAAGTTAGGGCCTATGAGCAAGGTTGCAGATAGCCATTTCTAAAGCTTTTTTAAATAGCTCAAGCTTTTAGATTGGCTGCTTCCCTAAACTACATATACAGGTAACCTTTGAAATATATAATCTGTTTATATCATATTCACTTCTCAATTCCTTGTTAAGATCCTTTCGTTTAGAATATGCATTCCTATGAAGTTTTTTGTTCCAACAATTATCCTTCTTTTAATCGATAATACTAGAGTTATCAAATCCATAAACATCATATTTGTCTGTAGGGTGTTTCTTCTCGTGGAGTTATCTTGCTTCCTGATGCGGATACACAGACTTCTGGTGCAAAGGCTGCTGCATGCGGTCGCTTATCTTCTCTGTCAGCAGTCTCTGATAAAGGTAGCCTCAATACCAAAAAGAAAAGATAAAAAATGAAGAAATGGTCCATAAGGGATTTATTATTGTTAAAACATTTTCCCCACTTTCATGTACAACTATCCTTTCCGAAAGCACAACATTAATTTTCGCTTGGGATGTTAAACAAGTAGTTAGTTAATGTTTATTGTTGAATTTGTGAGATTGTATGGAGATATAGTTGTTGAATATAGGAGTATGGTTCTTGATTATTGGAGATTACATGCTTCATTATTTACTCCTATATATAGAGCATGGCTGAAACAATTGGTAACAATATCTGTTCGACCCTTGCATAATCATATAGCTTCTTATCTCATTCTCTGTAAATTCAAGATTAATGTTTGTAATATCCATGTTTTGACCATTCCTGTTGGAAGTATTCAATTGTCAGATAAAATAATCTGAGTTCTAAGGGTGGCACTTTTATTTGAAAATTTGAATTGTTCAAATAAATTTCTAAAATGCTGATTGATAAGAATATACCTAGTAACTTTTATAGAAAAAGAAAAACATTATAAAAAGAAGGAAAAGATTACCAAAGAAAAGGATAAGCAATCTCAGTTGAAAGAAAAAACTGAAAAGGCTAAAAACTACAGGAAAATAACTCCCAAAAAAAAAAAAAAAACATCCAACCAAAGATCTAGAAGAGATTCAAACTTATCCCTCAAAAGAAATCATGAGCTTTAAGCTAGAGCGAAGTAACAAACACAATCTTGTCCCGTACCAAGAACATCAGCTGATATTGCTGTTTAAAGTTTCTAACATTCCATTTCAACCATATATACCATAAAACAGCAGGTTGTGCAACTTGCTAGAGTGCACCTTTTTCCTTATTCTTCCCAAAACCACAATATCTAGTAGAAAAAAAAATGTTGTCAAAGTAGCTGGACAAACCCGCAAAACCACCAAAAAAAAAAAAAGTTTATTTCATAATTACCAAAACATCTTACAATGCAAAAAGAAAAGAACTATTAATCTCTAAATTTTTAGAACATAACAAATACATGTCCGGGGACAAAGCTTTATGTGGTCTGCATACCTGTAACAACATTTATTGGTGTTGATCTTGTTCAAACCGCAGTCCAAGCAATAATTTCAACCTTGGAAGGAATCTTAATTTCCAAACAGAATTATGAAAAGGTAAATTAAGACTATTAGGGTTCTCAACCTAAAAATAAAGAAAGATTTACAGGTGTACATGCCAAAGGAATCTAGAGACCAAATACATTTATCTGGAGTATGTCAAAAATGAAAAGAATTCAGCAATATATATATATATATATATATATTAAGATGCCTATACAAATTGATCATCAGTGATCTGCAGCATTAACATACTTGGTGATCAAGGATACACTAGTATTCACTGATGAAGGCCAATAATGTTTTCTCACAGATTACATTCTGTTAACCCAAATATATATATATATATATATATATATATTCTTAGTATATTCCTCCATAAAATTGTCTTGTAATTTCTGAAGATCTGATTTTTGAATGACAGTGTTCAGTGATCAAGGAGTACCAGCTTCTTTTCGAGTCCCTTCTGGGGCTGTAATACCATTTGGCTCCATGGAATTGGCACTAGAGCAAAGCAAGTCCATGGAACCATTCAGGTCTCTGGTGGAAAGGATAGAAATAGCAAAACTGGAAGATGGTGAACTTGACATGTTATGTAATCAACTCCAGGAGCTGATCTCTTCTCTGCAGCCACCAATGGACATCATCAAAAGCATTGGCAAGATATTTCCCGGCAATGCACGTCTAATAGTTCGTTCTAGTGCGAACGTTGAGGACTTAGCTGGAATGTCAGCTGCTGGACTATACGAATCAATACCCAATGTTAGTCCTTCAAATCCAACAGTTTTTGGAAATGCAGTTGGCCGAGTCTGGACTTCGCTGTACACAAGGAGAGCAGTATTGAGTCGCCGTGCTGCTGGTGTGCCTCAGAAAGAAGCCAGAATGGCAGTTTTGGTCCAAGAAATGCTTTCACCAGATTTATCCTTTGTGCTTCATACTTTCAGCCCAACAAACCAGGATAATAATTCTGTAGAGGCTGAGATTGCTTCTGGCCTTGGTGAAACTCTGGCTTCTGGAACCCGGGGTACACCATGGCGTATTTCATCTGGGAAATTTGATGGGTTGGTGCAAACACTGGCATTTGCAAACTTCAGTGAGGAATTGTTGGTACGTGGTGCTGGACCTGCTGATGGTGAGGTTATCCATTTGATTGTGGACTACAGCAAGAAACCATTAACTGTTGACCCAGTTTTCCGCCGACAGCTTGGTCAACGTCTCTGTGCAGTTGGGTTTTTCCTTGAAAGGAAGTTTGGTTGCCCGCAGGATGTGGAAGGATGTCTTGTTGGGAAAGATATCTTTATTGTCCAGACACGACCACAACCCCACTAGAGTATCTCTCTTCTTATCTATATCTCTATATATGTCAGCCTCTCAAAGTGGCAAACTGGATATATAAGCATTACCTATTTAATTATAACAAGCAGTTGCTGAATCTTAATATCCGGAAGTTCGAAGATGAGACACGTTTGAGAGGAAATGCATGTATCTATGGCGGCATGGTTTGTATATATAACTGAACAAAGTGACGTTTGAGAATTGCTTGGATACGTTGGTTATATATATGGAAATAGGATGTGTGATATGGTACATTTCCGGTAAGATTGACCGAATTCTGTGGTTGGCCTGTTGTATCCTTGATGTAAAGTATTTTTTCAATGAAGATTTAAAATAACTATGATAAAAAAAATGACTAATGTATTGCAAATGCTGCAACAAAGGGAAGCCTAAGGCGGCCTTGAATGTTTTGGTAGTTGAGCGAAGCACCCTATCTTAGGGGGTTGGGCAAAATTCAAGTTGATCTGTGTTTCAAAAGCTACGGAGTGAGAGGTTAACCACAAAATCAGTGATTACCAGATGAGTCCGCAAATTGCATACATGTTCAATTGGCACAGGTCCATGCAAATACATTCAATGTTTTAAAGATCTAGCCGGACATTGAATAAAAAAAATTACTGGATTATGATTTGATTGATTTAATCGATTAAATTAATAGATAAATTGAATGACATTATAATTAAAAAATTAAATATATTGAATTTAATTATATATAAAAATAATTAGCATATAATTTTTAAATTTAAGTTTGTAATATATAAAGGTTTATAAATATAGTAAATAAAAATTATTAAAAATTTATAAGAAGTTAATAATTAATAGAATATTATAATTGTGAGTCATTTATTTAATATATTTTTTAAAAAATTATTTTACAATTAAAAATATTAAAAAGTCAATTTGAAGACAAAATATAAAAAAAAAATCGATTTCAATTAATTAGTTTTAATCAATTTAATCTGATTTTGATCAATCCAATCCAATCTAATCACGAAAATAATTTCATAATTAAATCAAATTATTATATATATTGATTTGATCGGCCAGTCTAATTTGATTTTGTAACATTGAATCTACTCCATTCTGTTGAGATATTTTTAGTGATTACGGGGTTTCATAGAAAAATGATATGTGCCCCGTAGACCACAGTTTTACCGCACCATAACAGAGCATGCAGGCTGCAGCATATATGCACGCAACACTGCTCTTGTTGTAACACTGCCCTCTTGACATAACCTATGGATAGTTTCAGGTTTTTTTGTGAATTGTATCTCAGACTCCTGCATGTTTTTATGGTATGTTTGAGTGGAAAAAAAAAATGAAAAGGAAAGGGGTATTTAATAAAATAAAATATAATTCCTCCCAAACAAGTTAATTTGGTTTTTTTTTTTTTTTTATGGTATGACTAGCAAGGCCACTTAACACATATAAAGAACCCAAATTAGTCCCTAATTACGAGAGAAGTAAAGCCTTCCAACATTACATCTGACATCATGCGAACAAATAATTTTATTTATTTATTTTTTTGAAATGTTCTTCATAAATATACGTGGATTCAGTTATGGGATCGTTTTGTACGGTGGGGCTAGACTCTTTTAATTTTTTTTTTATAGTTTGTATATTTGTCAATAAAACAATTATTTCCTTCAATGATGAAAATAAAAAAGCACTTTAGATGACTCATCACTTTTTATATATCTAATAAAATAACACTTTAAACAAGAAAAAATAAAATTATGAATTTATTTATAAGATAATTTCAATTTATAAATTAAGGAAGTGTAAAGTACTTTTATTTTGAGTGAGTCTCTTTCTCTCTTATTTTTCTTGTCCCTTTCCTTTTCTTTTCCTTCCATCTCACTCTGCAATAAAAACAAGGTCGTATTGACTATTTTTCATTTTAATTTCATCTTCTAAAAAGTTATTATATATCTTTCTTAAATGAAACTTGTTCTTTGGTTATCGACGGCAAGAATTAAGAAATCGTAACTTTTTCAATGACATGATTGATTCTGGTAAATCTTTAATTATCGTCTAACTTTGGTATAGTTTTATCCTAATGTCTAGCAGGTAATATTTTAATACGTATTTTGGAGAAGTTGCACTTGTTTTTTTTATTTTTAATATAAAATTTGTAATTTTTTAATACAAAATCTTATAATTTTTATCATAAAGTTATAATTTTGTTTGGTATTTGCATAAAAAGGTTATAATTCTATTATTAAATATCATCAATAATTTTTGAAAAATTTTAAATTCAGCTAAAATTTGCTTTTAACCTTCTAACTTTATTTGAATTTCAATTTTATTCTTTAAATTTTAATTGATAATATATTAAACACTTAATTCCTTTGATATAACAATGGAATAATTGATTATAAAAAAATTATTTTATATTTAGTAATATAATTTGATAATTGATTATATATAATCTATTTTTATTTGGATAATATGTAAAAAAATTATTTTTTAGGATTAAATTATTAAAAAATGCTTTGAAGGTAAGTAACAAGAGTTTTGGTCTTATTATTGAGATAAAGATAATGACAATAAATAAGAGAAAAATGAAGATAATATAGGTGTAAATCTAAATGTTTCTTTAAATAAAAGTTAGAAGGTAAAAAATATATTTTAATTTTTAAATTTTTATTTGAAAAATTACAAAATTTATGAAAAGATTTAACAAAAAGTGCAAAGAGTAGTAGTACACATTTTTCAAATACATAGTATATCCTTAGCTCCCCAATATAAATTGTTTAGCTCCTCACTTGCTAGGATTATCTAATACTTGTAACTTCAATTCTATACACTGATTCTAATTAAGTATCTATGCAAATATATACATTAATTAATTTGGATAAATAACAGTTCATTACCTTTAAGTTTAAAAAACGATAATAAACTACAAAACCAATGAATATCCCACTCATTTTTTTCTTTAAGTTTTTTTATCAACAATCCACAAAACACAATCTTATAAATTAAATTTACTTAATTTGAAAATTTTCTTGATCCTTCAACTATATATCTAAGAACTCATGGCATAACGATAGAATAATTGATTATGTATAATTTATTTTATATTTAATAATATTTTTTTATAATTAATTATGTATAATTTATTATTATTTAAATGATGTATAAAATATTACTTTTCAACATTAAATTACTGAAAAGGATAATAAAGAAAGAGAGAGAGAGAAAAGAGATTTTATTATTATTACTAAAATAAAGACAATGATAACAAAAGAAGAAGAAAAAAAGGGATAATACAAATATGAATGGTCCTATTTCTATAATCTTAATTAAAAAAAAAAAACTTCTTTGATCAGACTTATTGCCTATAATTGATTATTGAAATATTCAAATTGTTATATCAAATATATATAAAAAATGTTATAATTACTTATTTAATCTATAATTGATTAATGAAAATTCTAATTGCAATATCAAACAAGTACTAAACATCAGTTTATTTTTTTATTTTTGTAATAAATTTTAATAATTTATTTAAGTGTACATATCCATCCTAAAACCTTAGTGGCACTTTTATAAGAAGTTATTTTGACCAAAAACCTATCCCAAGAAAAGATTTTTAAGAAAAATGGGAGAATTTATAATAAAAATGGTTACAATACACCTTAAACTCATAAATCTTAGGCAAATTGAATGTCACAAATTCCCAATTGAACTACCAATTTCAGTTCACTTTTTATGGCAATTAAAGTTCACAAATGGAGAGTTTAGGTGTGCCAAACACAAACTAGCTAATTTATCACTTTATTAATTTCTATTAAATATATGTCATTCACATTAAAACTATTTGGAGATTGAAGTTGAGAAATTAAAAATGGAAATGTAGGAGAGAGTGAAATGTATGCTTTCCTTGACCCATGAAGCAACTTCTACTACACAACTTGGATATCAAGTTATACTCAGCCTGCATTTGAATGGCATTTGTGGAATTCCCTTCATCTTTACTCTATGATGATATTGATAGATATAA
>JANHAO010001739.1:0-31515 GCA_026873985.1 Saraca asoca
ATTTGTATCCTTTTTTAAGACGAGAATACCCTAAGAAGACACATTTGATAGCTTTAGCAGACATTTTGTCGAGACTTGGAGAAAGTTCATGAACAAAACAAATACAACCAAAGACACAAGAAAATAGGATAAACATTAGGGTACAAGATATCATGAGGTACTTGATCATTTAAAACAAAAGATGGCATGTGATTAATGAGATAACAACCGGTGAGAATGGTATCACCCCAAAACCAAATAGGAACATTATAATGTAGCAGGAGGGTGCGTGCTTTCTCAATTAAATGGCAATTTTTACGTTCAACAATTGTATTTTGTTGAGGAGCACGAGGGCAAGTGGATTAATATAGGATACCATGAGAGGATGGATAAGAAGAAAATTTAGCTGAGAAATATTCTCTAGCATTATCATTACGCAATATATGGATAGACTTGTTACATTGATTTTTAATCTTAGAACAAAAGAATGCAAAAATAAAAAATAACTCTGAACGATCTTTCATTAAATCTAACCAAGTGCATCTTGAATAATCATCAATAAAAGTAACAAAATTACATAAACCTGGGGATGAAGTGACTCGGCTTGGACCCTAATCATCATATTGGATAATGGAAAATGAAGACTCAGCCTTATTATTGATTCTTTTCGGAAAAGATGAACAAACATGTTTACCAAGTTGACATGACTCAATTTAAAAACTATAAACAAGAAAAATGAGGATGAATTTTTCGAAACATAGAAAGACTTGGATGACCAAGGCATTGGTGAAGCAGTTCAGGAGATCTGGATGCAGAACATGTTATTGAAGTTGTTGGATGAAGATAATATAATCCACAAGACTCACTTTCTGTGCCAATTGTCTACAATGTACCTCGATCTTGTACAAGAAAAGAATCAACAGTAAAGGTAATTGAACAATTTAAAGAACAAGTAAGTTGACTAATGGAAATAAGATTAAAAGGAGAATTAGGGACAGAACAGATTTAAGAGGAATTGATAAACTCGGTTTAGCTTGATTTATGTCTTTAGCAATGGTTTTGGAGCCATCTACTAAAGTACTTGTATGAGAAGAGACATGAGGTATTATATGGGTGAAAAGAGATCGGTTACTAGCTATGTGATCGGATTCTCTAGAGTTTGGGATCCATGAATCATGTGTTTGTGATAGACAAGTTGTAGAATTATCAGTGGAAGCAGTAGCTGTTGATGATTGAGCTTGTAGGAAGGCCTCAAATTGAAGAAATTGTTTGTACTCAAAGTCCAATGATACATCAAATTGAGAATTTTGATTGTTTGCCTTATTTTCAAATTGTGCAATATTTGTTGATTTATTCCCTTTCTTGGGGAATCCATGGAGAAAGTAACAACGATCTTGTGTGTGCCCAAGCTTCTTGTAATGGGTACAATAAAGACAATAACCACCACGGCCTCTAGTCACCTCTATTACCACCGCCTCCCTCTCGGCTATGAAAAATAATATGTGAGATCAAGGTTGAAGTGTTTATAGAATCGTGAGTACTTGGAGGTGTATGGAGTAACTTTGAAATCAAACTCGTAATAGTAGGAACTTTTAAACTCGTAAGAAATTGATTATGCCCAGAGTCATAGTCCAGATGAATCCCAAAAGAGGATAAAAATCATGCATAGTTGATCCAATTTGGTTTCTAATTCTTTGGTATTAGTCTTGACAATTAATTGTTTGATATTGGAGATGACTACTTGAGCCTTGGTCAAATATGCAGACATGTTATGGTCAGATTGCTTGAGATTCATTAAGTTGGTGGTTGCACTATACATCCTTTGAATGTCGTCAGTGTAGAGTTGTTTGGCTTGTTCCCAAAAAAGATAGTATGTCTTGTAGGGACGGAAATAGACAATCAATATAATGGATTACCATAATAACACACACAATTGTGCTTCAGTTTTCTTCCAATATTCTTTCTTAGAATCAGAAATATTTTCACTAGTTGTGGTCAAGTGATCATTGACTCCATTGGCCATGAACCATAGTTTGACAGAGTCCGCCCATGAAGAGTAGTTGCTGCCATTCAATTTTTCAGTGCATATAGTTGGTGTGGCAGAAAAAGAAAGAGAAAAGTTATTGGTATTTGGTAGGTTTGGGGTTTTGTTAGTTGTTTAAGGTATTATCTTTGTTTGATCCTATAGCCTTTTTTTTTTCTTTTTTCCCTGCTGGAAACAGGTTCTGTGAGGTGAGTAAAGGTGGGAAAACAGGTTCTGGCCGGTTTTATGCTTCTGGTTCAGGTTCTGGCCTCCTTTTGTTTTTGTTTTTTTTGAATATTTTGGGTTAAAGTTGGTGTTTGGATGAAATCAATTTGATAGATGGAAGAACGAATGATTCTAGATAATTTTAGGACTGATTTGTGGTGGCTGAGAGTCAAAGAATAGTGTAATTATTTGGGATTCAAGAGAAAGAGCAGAAAGGAACGAGAATTGAATAGAGAGGCGTTTGGGTAGGTCAAAAAACAGAAGAATTGGAACCCTAAAAAAGGAGAGGCCCTTAATGTGAGGGCTCTCATACCAACTTGAAATTAGAGATTTTATGAATGGCTTGAGAGAAACCTCAGCTAGAAAACTTTTATTTATGCTAAAAGATATAGTTAACAAATAAAACTCTAATACCTAGTCTAATAAGGAATAGATTATCTAGTCTAATAAGGAATAGATATAAATAATTACTAAATAATCTAAGACAGATAACTACTTATTTTATTGACATAATTCTACATGTAACATTAATACATTGTTAAAGTTTTTTTATGTTCTCGTTATCACATAAAATAACAGGTGCAAAGGAGTTGCAAGACTGTTTCTTTACTACTAGATACTGTGGTTTTGGGAGGAATAAGGAAGAAAAATGCACTTTGGGAAGTTGCAAGACTTGTTGTTTTATGGTGTTTATGGTTGGAAAGGAATGCTAGCATTTTTAAACAGATTTTTCAGCCGATGGAAGCAACATGTTAATAGTAGGTGTTCTTGCAGAATAACAACTTCAGTGGAAACCTAATTTTTTGTCTTTCCTTCTTTTGCGGATCGGGTGGGGGCATTTCTTGTTGCTTCTTTCCTTTTTCCTCTGCTTTGGTCTTATGGTGCTATCTTGCATATGCTAATGATCCTTTTTTTTTTTTTTTGGGCTAATGGTAAAATTCATGGTCTCATGAATGTTGATAACTAATTTATAGACTATTAGTCATTTGTTTTTGCATTGTGAGAAGCTTGGCATTTATGGAATATGCTTTTCTCTTTGTTTGTGGTTTTGTGGGTTTGTCCAGCTACTTTGGTCAGTTCTTTTTTCTACTAGATATTGTGGTTTTGGGAAGAATAAGGGAAGTTGCAAGACTTGCTATAGTCTATGGTTTGTATGGTTGAAACAGAATGCTAGAATTTGTAAACAGCAATATCAGCCAATGTTCTTGATGTGGGACAAGATTATGTTTGTTACCTCAATTCGGCTTAAAGCTAATGGTTTCTCTCGAGAGATAAGTTTGTCTAACCTGAAAATGGATTGGGAGTCTGTTCTAGACCTTTGATTGGATGGTTTTTCTTGGTTATTATTTTTACCTGCAGTTTTAGTCTTTTTTTTTTGGAGGATTGCTTCTCCTTTACTCTTGTACTCTTTTCCTTCTTTTAATAGTATTTTCTTTTTCTATAAAAACAAAATGAATCTTGGTAACTATATCATTTCTTCTTTTATAATAGGGGAGGGAAGCATGGAGGTTGGGGTGGAGCTGGTGAGAATGGAACAATAACTGGGAAAGCTTGCCCCAAAGGGCTCTATGGTACATTTTGTGAGGTAGATTCTCGGTTTCTCTCAGCCCACATCATTATAGTTTCCATATCTATTTATGGCTATAGCCTTCTTATTATGATATGAGTATGTAAGTTCTCAGAATGTGACATTATTTTACATTTCTTGGAGGCTTGGCCAAAGCTGGCACTTTTAATATGTTAAAGTGCACATATGTTCTACATCATTAAAATGTAACCTGAACAATAGGCCAGGTCATGAGTGTGTCGATTACATTTTCAATTGTGCTATATCCAAATCTTCTTTATATGTAAGTTGACCTTTAGAGGACTTCCATGGCGACTTTATCTTTGGTTAGTGGAGCTTGCTCAAGCCAATAGGACTTAAGTTTGTCGCCTTTATCCCCTGCTCATTTCCTTGCCCTCCTTCTTCTTTTTTTGGCTAATTGGTGCTTGCACTACTAATTTTCTGCTTATTGACTTCATTACTTTCTGCTTACCTCAGGAATGTCCAGCTGGCACTTACAAGAATGTAACTGGATCTGACAGAGCGCTTTGTCACCAATGCCCTGCAAATGAACTTCCCCATCGTGCCATTTATATTCCAATGCGAGGTAGATTTTTCAATTTAATGGTCCTTAAAGGTTGACCATGCAGGAGACTTTAGTCTCATGCTCACGCAGCTTTAAGTATAATATGACGAAGGATATATGGAATTTCCAGATATTCTGCAGTCTTGGATGCTTCTGTTTTCTCCCGTTTTTAGGGGTTGCTGTTTTAAATTCATTTTTATGTTTCCTTTCTTGCTTCCTTATATCTTCCAAATGCATCATTTCCTTAGATCTGGTATACAAGTGCGTAATATCTTGTCCCTTTGTACAGGTGGTATTGTTGAAACTCCTTGTCCTTACAAATGCATTTCGGACAGATATCACATGCCACACTGTTATACAGCTCTTGAAGAGTTGATTTACACATTTGGTGGACCATGGTTGTTTGTTCTTTTTCTTATGGGTCTCTTGGTCCTGTTGGCTTTGGTGCTTAGTGTTGCACGGATGAAATTTGTGGGGGTTGATGAATTACCAGGACCAGCTCCTACCCATGGTTCTCAAATCGACCATTCCTTCCCTTTCCTGGAGTCCCTAAATGAGGTTTTTTTCTGACAACCTATGGTTCTGTTTTGCTATTTCATTATTATAACCTCTGTGAGTTAGGATGGCTACAGCCTTTTTCCATTTTTCTATATTTCCTCTCCTATTTTTTATAGGGTCCTTTTCCTATGTTGTCCCTGCTATGATGGTGATAAGTTTCTATTCACTGCCTAGGTTATGGAAACAAACAGAGTTGAAGAATCCCAGGGTCATGTTCATAGAATGTACTTTATGGGAGCTAATACTTTCAGTGAGCCTTGGCATCTTCCACATACACCTCCTGAACAAATAAGGGAGATTGTGTAAGTTCAAATTTCTTGCTTTAGGTCCTTGTAGATTCCATTGGTGAAATTTAAGGGCTTATTTTTATTTTTTGTTAAATCCTATAAATTGGTTGCATATTGAGATTGAGACCTTCCGCTTTATTTGATATTGGTAGATATGAGGGTGCTTTCAATGCATTTGTGGATGAGATTAATGCTATTGCTGCTTATCAGTGGTGGGAAGGAGCAGTTTATAGCATTCTTTCTGTTCTTGTGTATCCTTTTGCATGGTTATGCCAACAGTGGTGCCGGAGAAGGAAGTTACAACTTTTACGTGAGTTTGTTCGATCAGAATATGATCATGCCTGCCTGCGGTCATGCCGCTCACGAGCCCTCTATGAGGGGATTAAGGTCTGATCTTTAATAACTTTTTGGTGATTGAATCATGGCTTTTCCTTTTATTATATTTTTTTGGGAGGGTGGGGGAGATTGAGTTAATCAGTTCATAGCCATTGTACATGTTAATTACCAACGAAGATAAAATGTCATCAGATTTTTCCATTGAATATATATTAAATGAGGGTCGTATATTTAGTCTGTCTTTTTCACCTATTATGATGAACTATTGATCAAGTGCAGGGATATTCTTGGAATACTTTTCTAAAGTCTGCACTTCTGTATAAAAATATGTTTAATCTAAGTACCAAATTACCTGTAATAATGTTTTACTGGTCTTTAATATTCTAGGTAGCATCAACTTCTGATTTGATGCTTGCATATGTGGACTTCTTTCTTGGTGGAGATGAAAAGAGATCTGACCTTCCTCCTAGATTGCTTCAAAGATTCCCAATGTCATTGCCTTTTGGAGGCGATGGAAGCTATATGGCTCCATTTTCTCTTCACAATGATAATATTCTTACATGTCTAATGAGCCAGGTTTGTTAAATTGATTTTGATAAGTCAAATAAGTTTAGTTCAGCTATGCAGATATACTTCACTCTGTGTGTATATGCATGAAGATAAAGGTGGTTGAACTTTTGATCCATCCTCATACATGTCTTAATTTTATGTAAATGCATATTTTTAATGTTGTTTGCAGTCAGTTCCACCTACTACATGGTATCGGCTGGTTACTGGATTGAATGCACAATTGCGGTTAGTTTGCCGTGGGAGACTAAGAGTAACCTTTCAACCTGTCCTCAGATGGCTTGAGACTCATGCCAATCCTGCTTTGAAAATCCATGGCATACGAGTTGATCTTGCATGGTTTCAAGCTACAAATAGTGGTTATTGCCAATATGGACTTCTGGTTTATGCAATTGAAGGAGGTAATCTTGCATCCACTGGAGGAAGTATCGATGGAGCTATAAAAACTGAGGAAAGATCATGGTAATTGATCTTTATGGCCATGACAGTTGGCACACAGTTTTGCTGGATACCTGTCATATCTTGTTCAATTATAAACCTTTTATATGTTTATTTGCCAGCTGTCAAATAAAATAAGGACTTTAATTTTCAGGACTCTGCATTTGAGAAGTATTTACATGTGTTACAAAAACAATGAATTTTTCTTTACTTAGTTTATATGATTTTGGTTCCTAGGATATGGCGCTTTAAGAAGGAGTCACTTGGAAGATCACTCTTCAGTCGTAATGAAAGAAGAATTGACGATAACTATCTGAGGCAAAAGACACATCGGGCTGTTTTAGATGTAAACAGTTTACAGATGCTTGAAGAGAAGAGAGATATCTTTTATCTTCTCTCTTACATGCTTCATAATACAAAACCTGTAGGACATCAGGTATATTTTTGGTAATCATAATTGTGAACTAGTATATGCAGTCCGGTTCTTACATGATTTGAAACTTAATTCCCCTTTTCCATCTCTTAAAGTCTTTTGGTTAATTGCAGGATCTTGTTGGTTTAGTAATCTCAATGCTACTTCTAGGAGATGTTAGCTTAGTATTACTTACTCTACTTCAGCTGTATTCGATATCATTGGCGGATGTCTTTCTTGTGTTGTTTATATCACCTCTTGGCATTCTTCTCCCATTTCCTGCTGGAATTAATGCTCTCTTCAGTCACGGACCAAGGCGTTCTGCAGGCCTTGCACGTCTGTATGCTCTGTGGAATCTTACATCCTTCACCAATGTTGTAAGCTCTTTATATAATTTCTTAATTGATGATACTTGATTCATATTTTTGTCTTGAACCTGATAAAGTTTCTACAAATCACCAGGCCATATAGCATGTAAATTATATTTATCATTTTTAGTTGGGGGACTTTATGCCGTTATCTTTTCACTTTTGCTTACCTGTTCTCTAGGTTGTTGCATTTCTTTGTGGATATTTGCACTACAGCTCTCAGTCTTCTAGTAAAAAACATCCCAATATTCAGCCATGGAGTTTAAGCATGTAAGAGTGCTCCTAAACTTAAATAAGAGCTTAATTTATTTGGAAAATCTGAGTAGCGTATTATCTTCTGTTTCTTTTGCTGTTCTTGATGCAGTGATGAAAGTGAATGGTGGATTATTCCAGCTGGACTGGTTGTGTGTAAATTGTTACAGTCTCAACTCATCAATTGGCATGTTGCAAATCTGGAGATTCAAGATCGTTCATTGTATAGTGACGATTTTGATCTCTTCTGGCAGTCATGATGAGATGCTTCACGGCATACAGCACCATTAACAAGTTTTTTTTTTTTTTTGGGCCCCCATTTAGAAATTGTTTTGTACAGATTATGTATTGCATGAAGTGAATCATAGATTGACATGTCAGTTAACCTATCATGCTTAAGTAAAGTTACACATTTCAATCTATGATTAATTTCATGTAGCAAATGATATGTACCTAAGAATTTCTCCCTTTTACCCCCTGCGTCATAATGTCAACATTTCTTAGTATGGCCATCTAGAGTTAGAGTAGGTCAGTGATTTGACACGTAGGAAAAATGCAAGTGGGGAGAAAATAGTACAGGAAACCCAATAGATAAATAGAGGCATTCATTACTGTAATCTTTGATGCTCAATGAGTTTCTTTTTGTTCCCTTGAATTTTCTTGCATTGTAAATATCAAGTAAATGAGCACTCTTTTCGAACTCATGGTTCATGGTTATTTTATGATTTTGTTCAATTGGCGACAGCCTTCTAAATTCTGTTTATTCGACTATGATTCTTGATGCCCTTTAAAACTAAAATCGAGTGACTTTTAAAGTTAAAATTGTTATTTGACTTTTTACGTTAGATTAGGGTTTGGCAAAAAGCAATTTGGTTTGAGAAAGTTCAGGTATGGCCTGGTCCATTTTCTTTTTCTTTTTTCACTTTGTATGTCTAAGTCAAATCCTTTGAGACATTTATATATATATATATATATAAAAATTCTTAATAGTTAGTGTGTCACATAAATAAGTAAAATACATCATATAAATAAAATATTTAATAATTACAAAAGGATTAATTTGACTTTAAATATTTAAGTTCAATTCATTTATAAAACATGATCTGAATAAATCTAGTCTTTGGATTTAATTAGTCGGTCCAAGTCATTTTTGTATGGCTAGACCCGGGTCAAAAATTGGATTAAGTCGCATTTGCCCACTCTTACAATGAATGAGATTTATCAATGGTGTATACGGTAACAATCCTACTCATGATGCATACTGAAACTCAAACATGCCATGGTTATATGATACTAGAATTTGTTCTGTGCGTTCGCAATTATTCTATTTTTTTATTCATCATTATTTATCAACCATATTATGAAAATTATTTTCATTTATTTTATTAAAATTTTATGCATTAAGTGAAGAAATATAAAATTATTCTAAAATAATCATAAGCTATTTGAAAAATAATAATTAGTATAATCAATTATTTCTATTATCAAATCTAATTAAAAATATTGATTCATTCAAAAATTAAAAACTTAAAGCACATAACAAAATAAAGATTAGATTATGAATACATATTTCTTTTTATAGCATAAATATCAAGATATGCAAATTCAAAGTTTTAAAGTACTTGAAATCTTTTTAATGCAATTAAATAGTTAAAAGTCGAGGAAAATAGCAAAGCAGTGAACAAAGTTTTTTCATTATTTATTGGGTCATTTACCTTTAGGACTTAATTACATCCATGGAAAACATCTCATATATAAAGAGCATCACTATACCTAGTGTTTAGAAAAATTTTATATCAAACAAAGTTTTTTCATTATTTATTGGGCACCAATTAAAGAATATTTAATGACAATAAAAACGTAATCTTTTCAAAAATTTATTTACTTAATTCACTTTCAATGTAGTATAAAATTTTTAAAGTAAATTAAATAAAAATATATAAATTTTTGAAAAAGCACATAAAATTTTAAAAATGTTATATTTTTAATATTATTAAATAATTCATAATCAATGCCATAAGGTTAACAAATGTCATATTTTTATTCAATGGTTAAATATTAAATAATAAATGTCATATTTTTATTCTATATTTAATTGTAATAAAAATTTTTATTTAAAAAAGGTAAATATATTATTATGTTACAATATATTTTTTAAGAAAATTAAAATAGAATGTATTAATAGGTTATTGTTATATGTTAGTTTATTAATATGTTTTTTTATTAAATGATAAATTATTGTTGTATTGCACATTTGTAATTATAATATGTTAACATGTTATAAATTTTTGTTATTATATTAGCTTTAGTCTTAATGGTCCCACTGAATAAATTGAAACAGTTAAGTGTGATAAGTTTTTTTATTTAAAATAATAATAAAATATAAAAAATTTACTTAATTGATGGGTAATACAAATATAATGGGAAGTTGGAAAAGAGAAAAAAAGTAAATAAAATATAAATATAAAATCAAAAAGTTACTTAATTGATAAGTAATACAAATGTGATGGGAAGTTGGAAGAGAGAGAAAAAATAAAGATGATTAAAAAAATAAAATTAAAAGAAAAGAGAAATAATCACCTGGGAAAGTACAGTAAAAAAAAATTTATGCCTTGTGAGTGTGAATATAAATTTGGGCACTTGGATCATGAAATTATATAATCCCAAGAATCTTAATGTTTCAAAAAATATGATTCTAAAAAATATAACATTTTTATGTTTTGTTTAATTAAAAAAATTATATTTCATTCAATTAAAAAGATTCATGTTACAATATTATTTTAATTAATTTATATGTTTTTTTAAATATTATTAAATTATTAAAAATATCCTCATTAAAAATTAAGAGGTTAACACTGAAAAATTGACTAATTAATGACAATTGATGCCATAAAAGAATATTACATTCTTGTGTATAATTCAACTAAACAACTTCCTATTACAATATTAATTTAATTAATTTATATATTTTTTAAAATATTATTAAATTATTAAAAATATTATTATTAAAAATTGAGAATTCAACATTAAAAAATTAATTGATAAAGACAATTAATATAAAAAAATTGATCAATCAATAATGATAAATAGAAATCATCAATTATAAACAATGATAAATAGAGATCAATAAACGATAGATAATAATAAATTGAGATGATAATATTGACAATATACTAATGAAAATGCAGACAAAATAATTTTTTATATAATTAAAAGATTTTCTTGTCATGAAATATAGAAGACTTCCCTCCTCAAAGAAATAGTTTAGAGGAACATAGTACATCCATCTCCTCATAAAGATATTTTGAGAAAATATTAGACTCAACATTTTCAAAATAAATTTATTTTAATTTTAAATTAAACATAAAAATCTACCATTCTCTTGTAACATTTGCGACAATATGAGAAGGATATTTTGATCGCCGCTTGGGATGCTATCTGAAGGTAGCCTTTACAGCCAAGAACACGGAATGTGATGAAAATGGTCTATTTGCATTTCAAGATCTCAATAGAACCCCATTACATTTTGGTTGCCACATTCTTTTACAAAATATCAAGACTAGTGCTTCACAACTTCAGGCTTTACACTGAAGACGTGACAGCTTCCACCACATCAATTCAGTATGTCCTTATATACAAAGTCAGCTTCTCTCTGAATCTCCTTCATGTGCCATCAAATTGCTTCTTTCTGCGACATTGGTGTTACCGTGATGCAGTTGGGGAGAAGCAAAGAGACTTTTCTGTATCTCACCGGAGGAAGGAAGTGGATTCACAAAAGTAGGAGTATTACTGCCAGACATAGAACCGGACCCCACTGTTGTGACATGAGCACGTTCTGCATCAGTACATGGCGCAGAGTACGCTCCATCTTTTCCGCTACCTACAATGATCAAGCACACTTCAAAGCGTGAGAGAAGTGTAGACAATCTTTGGATCATGAGCTATGATGTTATGGTGTGCACAAAAAAATGAGATTCTTGGATCCAACCCCAATAATTGATAAACAGAAAAAAAAGGAAAAATAAGATTCTTGAATCCAATCCCAATAAGATCAAGTAAGGAATAAGGACCTGTGGGAGTAGGGGCAACAGCAGTTGTACTTGAAACTGCAGATGAAGTTCCACCTCCCCTTTTCATCTTCGACTGCAGTACAGAACCAATGGACATGTATAGTTAGGCCAATCTTAGTTACTTTCAAACCATTTCTGTCATCCTTATGTAAATACGATAACAGTAATAATTGTTTTCGGAATTGGAACATATCTGCTAAATTAAGATGGCAGAAAATTACTTTATAATGTGAATAACTGTCTTCAATAGTCAATGACAGATGTTGCCAAACTTGCTATTTTATGGTGTTTATGGTTGAAAAGAAATATCTGAATTTTTCAGCCACTGGTGTTACTGTAGGATAAATTCTGTTTATCACCTCGCTTAACTCATGGTTTCTTCTGAGAGATAAGTTTGACAGATTTGCAAAGGAGTTGAAAATCTATCTTCTATCATTGATAGAATAGTTTTCTTCATGTTCTTTTGTTTCTTTTAGCTTTCCTCTATTCATTTGAGGATTTCTTATCCTCTTTTGTATTTTCTCTCTTCTTCCTTTAACAATATTTCTTTTTCTATCCAAAAAAAAAGTCAATGACAGACGTACTCTCCGTAAGTTTCAGCTAAGATAAATAGAAGTTTAAATGCCAAGCACCTTACTCAAATACCATTTGCATTTTTTCTTGCTAAGAGATGATTGGGCACGACAGAAATTTTCAGTCTACATACCTTTGCAATTTCTTCACAATGCTTCACAACAATTGAGATATTTGTGCAGCGACCATGAGATAATGCATAGGCCCACAAGAGAAGCTTCCTTGGGATGCTCAGATCAAGGGCTTCAATCCCGTGCATACTGGGGTGGAACTGTGTCTCTGTTGCTAATTGATAAGGAATCAGATAAAGGTTGATGCCAGATGTAAGCATCACAGAAGAACTCTCACGGTAAAAGTTGTAGGAAGCTCTAAGCAAGGTGTTTGCAGTCTCCAAATTTTCATCGGAGGCTTTCTTGACAACTATATTCTTGATTTTAGATAAAACAGGGTTCCATTTTGTTTCAAGCTTTTTCAAATGAATTTGATCTTCAAAAGATGTACTCCATAGTTCATATGCCTGCAAATCGACACAGAGCATCTGGCTATTGCCCATCCCACCATCTGGTGAATTAATGACTTGAATGTCATTTGAGAATCCACATGATGATGGAGTGATTTGAGCTAAGTTATATATCAGGGCTCGGCACCAAGCAACAGAAGCATGCCTGAAAACTTTTGAACAATTACTATTTGACATCTTTGAATTCTTGAAACGTTTCCGAATCTTCTCATTTATTGCTTCAAGAGTTTCCAGTTTCCCATATTTCTCCAATGATACAATATGTTGGTGAAGATATCTGCAAAGGACTTCCATTAGATTAACAAGGAAATAAAAATCGTATTAGATGTTCAAACACATTTGATTTACATGGAAGTAATTGTCATACAAGGAAGTCCCAAAAGGAGTTCAGCAAACCCTGGATTTGTTCAGAAAACTGTTATATTTGTTTTAAACTTATTACCCATATAAGATACTCTCTGATGTATCCGGGCTCCTAATTTCAGGCAAGTTGCATATCTCTGGCCATAAGCTCCCTTGCTCCATGAACAAAGCAAACATTCTCTCCAGCACATGGTCAGAACTACTTACTTTACCGGGGCTAGCACTCTGAGGATAATGCATGGTTGAAATCAGGGCCTTTACATATCTTCCAATGGCTACTGGTACAAGATCTTCAATACATAATGAAAACTGCATTCAAGTTGGAAATTGAAGACAAATCTAGTCATTCAATATATAATGTTGCGATGTAAGTTTTGCCACTCATCAGTGTGCACTCCCAAGAAACACAAAAACAAAAAGGAAAAGAAAAAATTAATAAGCTTCAGAAGCTGCTAAAGAAACACATTAATTTGTGGTCTCTTGAGGAGGACGGAGCAAATAATTGATGAAAATGATTGTCTTTTGCTTCCTGTGAACTAGAAAGAACCTTGTATCTATTGAACTTACGGAGTTGATTGAACCCATCCAACATAAGTTCCTGGATTTTCGCAAAGTCAGATATTAAAGATTGTCATTAATTGAGCATCACTAGGCAGTCAACAATTAATTAATCTGTATATGTATTTCAGTATAGTGTGATATAATCGCATTCTATTTGGGACTAAGTTAGTTATTCGTAAAACAATTAGTTTTCCAAGTTGTGAACATTAATAAGTAATCAGAGGGTCAGTTATAAGTTTCACAATCAAGAATATTAGTCTAATCCAGAATTAGGTTAGAAAGGGCCTTTGCATCATCCCCTCTTGTGCTTTGCTTTATTTCAGAGCATTGGATGGTAAATTTGTCAATCTCGGGTCAGATTGATCAGGTCATAGAATTAAGTTCCTTCCCAAATACGTGAACTCTAAATCCATCTCTCCTATGGTACACTTCCATCACAACAATCTTCTCATCTTAACTGACCATTGCTACCATCATTCAGGCTACAAGATCAAATGATTCAGTTTCACACCAAGTGAAGTTAAATCACATTGAACCACCATTTTATCTAATAAAAATGAGGACTTCAAGAACAAATGAAGCATTTATGAAACTGTAGATGCCATATCATCTTATGTATAACTTCTGTCAAAGCAGTAAATACAGCGTTTGGAACCTACCCTTTTATCTGCCCGAAGAGAAATATAAGCACGCTCAAGTGTACATCTATCTCCAGTCTCCTCTAATAATTTGAGATAAAACACCACATACTTTCGAATGCATGTGATGAATTTCCGAGAGCTTTCAGGTAAATTGACCTCAAGGACCTTTTTGTTCCCAGCAGAACCAGGTGCCTTACGCCTAGTATAATTTAATCCAAAATAGGTTAGTTGCCAATTATATTGCGATTTTATGTCATTTCAATGCATGGATAATAAGCAGGTCAAGTCCCTTTAATATTATTTTATCAGGAATTGAAATTCGAGCTATTGAAGTAATCTTTTGTAGTTCATTTTTTGAAAGAAAAAAACCACAGGTTCCAAGAAGACAATATCTTGCAGATCTTCAAAAGAATTTAGATGGGATTCATCAACAGACTTTATTGGAATTGTCCAAAGCATAAGCTATCAAACTCTTCGTGACAAATATTCGCTTTCAGTTTCAGCTAACAAAAGATAGAAATGCAAGAGTAACAAAAAAGCCATACCTGCCTTTCTTGACCATGCTATCAATTTCCCACATATTTATTGTAAAAGAAGAACGTGAAGATTTGAAGCAGAAAGACAGTTGATCTTTTGCCCTCTCTATATCACCGCTTTCACCCCTTCTATACAGTCCTTGCGCCAACATGTATCTGGCCTTGTGAAAATGTTTGAGATCCCCTTCTACACAAGTTTCAAGTGCAGAAAGGCAATCATTGTACAGCATGGACCAAGCCTTGTCCAATTTGATCAATCCTTCATGCTTTCTCTCCTCAGAATTGGTCTGAATACATCTGTCATTATCACCAAGGATATTCAAGACAGCTTCTTTTACAGATTGATTGAAGGAATTTTCTGAAAGAACCTGTTGAGAATCATGAGTTCTTAATGATATGTATGAATTGCAGCGTATGATTATCATATCAGTTACAAAAATACATTAGGTCAACCATAAAAGTTTGACTGCAGAAAAAGAACAGGGAACATATTATTTATGCAATACAACAAGACAAGAGAGTTATGCGACTAAAGTAAGAAAAACCTTCAAAATCTCCAAATTTTGTTTTCCGTTCTTAAAAAGTAGCTTCAAACGCGAGGCATGCATTCTGTAGACAGGATCTACAGCCGACATATTTAAAGCAATAGCTTTGTTGTAGTATGAAATGGCAATGTTGTGTGAATATCCAAGCTTTTCACTGAGTTTGCCCAAGTAAAATGCATGCAACCAATCTTGCCTGACAAAGAATCCAGGTACTTTGTCAACTCATAACAGAATTAAATAAGAAGCAAATGATAACAGCACATGAGAAAGAGGATATACTTGAGTGTGAAGGCTTTCTTAAAATGTTTCATTGAGTTCTCACAGAACATCACCCATGCTGCATCCTTTGAGGGAAGAGCAGATCTCTGATCATAAAATGGGACAACATTCTGGAGGCTATCATAGTATACCAATGCCAACAATTCATGTATCTCACACTGGAGCCAAAATAAGTTCATTAAACTAGTTAAATGCCATATCCAGCTAAATTTATCAAGACAGATATGACCTGCATCTACGAAAACTGTCAGATAAAATGTTTATATGCAAACATTGTAAACATATATGCATGCAGATCATAACCACATGGACTTTAAATTTCACAGCATTGAGATAACTGTTACAGCACATTGCATTACCCTAAAGTATTATCATGCAAACATATGGCATAAACAAGAAGCATGTATAATTTCGTACCATCTAAATGCTTTACAATTTTACAGTGAAGATAACTCTGAGGAACATTTTGGGTTATAATTTTGTGTGTATTTGTTGAAAACAGTCTTGAGTGAACCCAATAAACAGAACTACAAGATCGCAACTATTCTCATCCTAGAAAAGTTATTTGGAAAGGTCTGCCTAAAACAAAGACAACAAATATAAAGGGTTCAAACCTGCTGAGCAGATGTCTTGGCCAAAGCTAAACTCATTAGTAGGCAGCGTCGACTCCTCCTTCGACTTCTTTCCACTCTCTCCGGCAAACTAGCATTCTTCCTCCATCCTATCACATTAATGTGCTTGCTACCATCATTTAGCAAGAGGTCCACTTCCTGTATTAGTGCAACCAAAAGATCATTTTGAAATTCAGCTTTCTATGCAAACATATTTGGAAGTCAAAAACCAAGAAGTAATTTAACTTACCTCATCATAAATATTTCCAAGTCGCTCCCAACTTTCAAAGCGCAGAGGATTGGACATGAGATCATATTTGAAGAGCCTTGCATTTTGTTCAACAAATTCCTCCCCCTCCTTGGTTAAGACAAAGCCAGGCCATTTATCTGTTGCACTCATCTCCTCAGACAAAGCAAGGAAATAATACAAGTTACTGTAGACCTCTAAATATGGCTCAGACCTGAAAGATGAAACACATGGTGAGACAAATTAAAGTTGAACCAGGGCACATACAGTACTGTAGCCTTGTATACCTCCTATAGAGCGATGCATTATATTGCATGAGACCCCCCACACCAGGAAACATAATCTTAGTTATGGTTTCAAGAAATCCATTTGATCCAGCCTCCTCTGAGAGTTTATCTTCACATAGATCAGGATCATCTAAGAACTTATCTATTGGGTTTCCGGCCAAGATGTTTTCTGGTGGCAGCAAAAAGTGCTTCCTGATAGCTCTCAAAACTCTTCGAAGTTTGACTAATCCAGTCCTCTGAGTCATTATCAAATACAATAAAATTTGAAAACATAAGTTGCCCTATAACAATTCTGTGGAGAAGCTGAACTATATAAATAGGAACCACAGACAGAGACAGAAAGTACTCACCGAAGATGCCTTTGCATAGGGAAGAACATACTTGAAAACATCAGCACACTGTTCCTTGGTCTGATAATCTCCCCGGCTTGTATTTTTGTGCATCACTGGGTCATCTTCATAAGATGAATCTGATCTTAGATTTAATCCATATAGGCAGAAAAAGCACTGATCTAAGGCACTGTCAATTTTTGACTCAAGTTCCTCCCTTTCATCTTCGCTAATTTCATTTCCACATTCGACCAACTGATTTGTTGAGTTTTCACCTTTGTTGAACTTACTATCAGGCCCAGCAACTCCATGACTGTCACATTCTACTTCCTTCTTGTCTTTATTGTGGTCTTTCAGAGATGACATCCCTTTGGACATAAACTCTTCAGAAACATCCTTCTCTACAGCACAATTTTCATCTATTTTGGTCTGATCCATCTGGAGATCTAATGTATCTGACTTTGACTCGTCCAAAGCAGCATTAACAAGGCTGTTTTGGGACACTTCCTCACGTTGAGTTGTTTCTTTATTTAAAGTGTTGAAGCTCGATTTGAGCTTCACATCTAAGGACAATAAATGCTTTATCGCAAATCTAAGAAATGTTCCTTCCTCGCCTTTGGCCCCTTCACCCGCACAGCAAAGTCCATACTCAGCAAGCAAGTCATGTGTAGCAACAATTAGATCAACCTGAGATGAAAATTGTGTAAAGAGCAGTAAAAACACTTGATAAATGAGAATTTGACCAATTCATTTAAAGGGATATTCTTCCAAAAAGGATATAGCTTACTTGAGTTTTAACAGGGATAGTTGGGATTAGATGCTGAAGTTTGCAAAACACAATAGCCGCATCAACTAGTGCTGAAGCATTGTTGCAGACATGCATATTGGCAACATGGCTCATGATAGACAACAGCAAAGATTGGATTTGTCTAATGCTGTCTACTGGAACAGGAAGGAAATTCTGCAGGCATAACAGTAATTATGCTTTGAGTCATGCTTGGGGAGGAAAATCAAGCAAAAAAGAGTAATTAAGACACATATACAGTCAGCATGAGGATTAAGGAAATTACATTTAGCGTCTAATATGTTACAAGATGCATGATTTAAAACATTGTCTGGGAGAAAAATTGATGATTTTCCCACCCAGACAATGAACAGAGTAGCATAGAAATACAGGTTACCAACTTCTTTCCTAGTTGAACTGGAGAATGATTTTTAAGAAATACACTTCATGTCTCTGACAACATAGAACCCAAAACTGCTGAAAGATTGGCATTTACTTACAGAATCTCCAGGATGATCAATAGCTTTCTTCACTTGTGAAACACAGTTAGAGAGTGCTCTCACTTCCTCAGCAACTAAATGATTAATGTCCTTGCTAGAACTATCATTTGATTCAACATCAAGATTAAGTGGCGTACTGAAACATGGTGCTGGATGGGAAAATTTAAATGGTGTAAGATATTCATTCAACCCTGTGATTGCCATAAGTATTTGCAACTTTCTACGATGACAATTCAGATACATCTCCAAATCCATTGGCTTTGTCTTCTGACATGCTTCTACAAGAAAATCTAGAGCCATGAGTTCAACTGAAGTAAACTTGTCATCTGTTTTATCTGCAGTGCTTAAAGTTAATGAATCAAAGTACACATCCTGTGTAGAAAATAGAAGTGGAGAAAGCAAGGATATACATTCCAAATACATTTCTTTTTCAATCATCTCGATGACAGACTTCTCCATCAAAAAATTGACTTTCAATAAATTAATTTCATAGAGAACTCTATCAATGCTGAGCTCTTTGATGGCCTTGCAATGTGAGCGACAAATTGAGCCTCGAGAATCATTCATATTTTTAATCTTTGCCAAAAGTGACAAAGAAATAGAAAATTCTTCACAAGCTTTTGCCTTCTTGCCATCAAATACAGACAATCTCCCACTAAGCCAGAAAAATCTAATCCAGAATGAACTATCATTGATTAGAATTGAGCTGTCTAAATTTGAACTTCTCTCAATTGAGGTATTGGTTGATATTCCGTTAGCCTCTTGGAAACTATCAACCAACGAGCAATCTTTGTTCAAGTTGTGAGCCAAGTGAAGAGGATAATCCAGAGCCACAGATTCTATGATCTTACAAAGATGATATGATGTCTCTGACAAAAATTCTGATTGTTTAGAAGCACAGGAGGAGCATATCCCAAAGTCATAACAAAGTTCAGCGAGAAAAAGACTACACTCAGCAGTTCTTTCCTTTCCCCAGTGCCTTGTCAACTTCTCCAATTGAAGGAATTTGATAAAAGTATCATGATATGTAAGGCCTTGTCTTGCAATCTCTTCTAAAAGCAAGTGCCCCATATGGTAAGCACCATAGTTTTTTGAAGTTTCATTTATAAACCTAGAAACGTTACTATATTCTGTATTCACTGAATTCAACAATATGGTGGTATCAACAGCATCTCTACTGCCTGATCCACCAGCAATAAAAGGTTCTAGATATTGAATGACAACCTTGGCTCTGTCCTTGCCATCAGCAGAATCTGATTCTTCCTTCCCTGGTTTACGACTCCTAAGCCTCTCAAGACGAGAACTTCGCCTCTCATGTGGTTGATCTTCTTGAGTATTTGCTTCTTTTTCTTTAAAGGTACTTGCTCTATCTATGTTACCATCACCAAAAGCAATATTTTCACCACCAGGCCCTTTCCTCTCAACAGTGTTCAAAACAGCTTCTGAACTGGAAGTCAAGTGTATGCTTAATCTGATGTCCCCAGATTTTTGTCCTCTTTCAGGCTCTGTTTCAGTGCTTTGCACATTCAATGGAACCAAAATTGCCAGCAGTGCATCCGCAAGAGCAACCCAAGATGCTTCTGTCAGGTGCAGTTCTATGTTCTGGTTCAGCTTTTTGAACGAGACATCTTCATCTGCATTCTCATTCATAGCTTTTCTTTTGTCAGAAAATTTCAGCCGTGCATGTTTAGGTTCCAGCTTGTCTATACCTCTCGGAGCAAATGGCAATGGTTCTGACTCTTCAATAGTATTCTTGACACACACAGCACGGGAATGTGATGGCCAATGCCTCAAAATTAACTCTGCAACAGAGAGGCATGCAACCTCGTCACCAATAGCAATAAGAACTTCCAAAAGTTTTTCCATGCAATTCCCTGCAGCCACAGCCATGAAGAAAAAACTCACAGGCACAGATAGAAATGAGAAATTATGCACAGATAAGCAGTGCAGTGTGTGAGAGAGAGAAGCACATCCAATTGGAATTCATGATGGGGATGGATGAATTGAGAAGAAAAAAACCGAAAGTCAAACACTACCACACAGGAGATTTTAAGGAGGCACTCAATCAATTACTCAGTAGATAGTTATATAATTAAAGGATATTTAGATCCTTACAGTTATTAGGGCTACACAAGAGGCCTTGTTCAAATGCCCACCGTGAAATACTCAGTAAGCCCATTGAGCATGACAATGTTCCGAGCTGGTTCCAGACAACAGAATCCTTAGAATCAATGTCAACGGCTTGAAGATAACAGTGTAAAGCATTCTCATAATGTGCAGACCCTTGCTGAAGAAAAACGGTGGCAAGGTTCTTCAGTGCCAAAAATCTGTAGAAAATCTAATAAGTAACGTTTAAAATATATTAAAGTGAATAGTAATACCTAAGAGGAACTTAAATAGTCAAGTGGCCATGGCATAAGTACCAGACAAGCAGCTGAACAAACCAATATATAAAAGCACAATTGTATAATCTATGAAGTCCTAACCATGAAGCATTACAAGAGAAGTGACAAAACACGCAATTGAAAGCAGGGAAAAGCAGCAAAATGGATAACACAAGACATACATATCAAGATTTTACCACAGATGAAATTATTTACCCTTTTTATTGGGAAGAGAGTGGGGACACATGTTAAAGGGGGGAAAGGGGCATAATATATGATCTTAATATAAGGCATCTGAAAGTTTATATTAGACGTTATAGTTACTGTGGAAACTTGGATATAGAGAATCATTCCTGACCTTGGAAACATGGAATATAAGGTAAAGAAATCAATAATAATATAGGGATATCCACGTCATTGTGATAGATATCAGTCGAAAGAGTAGATTAAAAGTGAAAATACAATAGAACACTAGAACAGTTGAATTGAAAAGCAGTGCAGATCACAACCTGAGCTGTAACAGATGACTGTCGCTGGCGTTACCATCCACCTGAGAGCAAGAAAATCATCATATCATCATATAAACAATAGAAACAAAAAATGCTGTGTTAGACAGAAATCAGTACCTGAGCATTAGCTAAAAGAGGATCCTTTAGGACAGATTCTAATAGCTCACGAGCCTTTTCATATTCTTTTGCTTGCAACTTGAGAAGTCCGTCATGATAAGTTTGAGAAAGATGAAACTCCTGAAACAATTCACCTACCACAGTATAAGACTGCAAGTTTACACTAATAGAGCCCAAAAAAAAAATTATATTTCAGCATAATTGATACACCACTATACAGAGCGCTCAGAAGCACCTACCATTATGTCGTCATAACAGAGAGAGAGAGAAAGAGAGAGAGAGACATGCCTGGGCTTCTTTGGTGGGAGCTAATGGCTCCCAGCGGGTTCTGGAGTCCGTATCATTGATGGCAGCAATTGAGAACTGGGAGAAGAAAACAGAGTTTAGGAGAAGAAAACAGAGTTTAGGGTTTATTAGAAAGTAAAATTTGATACTCAAATATCCAAAGAAAAACTATGAAAATCCCGAGTAAGCAGCTAAATGAGGACGAGGAAAATATGATAATAATGATGAAAGTTTATAAACCTAGCATTATATTACCATATTCGATCTTCAGAACGTAGTCTTCAAGGTCGTGAAGCATAGAACATTGTAGGGTTTCCACGCACTAATCAATTTGAGGGGCTTTAATCCAAGCTTCAATTTTTGGCTTCCAATGCTTTCCGATTTCCGGTGGTAAACTGAGGAAGAGCACGCCCCTAGAACCGCCCCGCACAGCAGGACACGGTTAAAACGACGTCGCATGCAAAATATAAAATTGCCAGGTACTGTTACACTTACTACAAATTTACAAGAATACCAGACCGACTGCTTCTTTTTCCTCTACAATGGCCAACGCCCTATGACGCTACGAAGTTGAGACTGATTCTCGGCTTAGCCTGCTTGCAATTTATGTATTCAAGGGTATGTCTATGTCTATACGATAATTTTATTCAGTATTCCGAGGATTGCTACGTTATCGAGTTTTTTTTTTTTTTTTTTTTGCGTTTTAGTATCACGAAAATTATCTAAACCCTATGAGTTTGGACTTGGAATTCATAAAACTTGTCACTTTGCTTGATCTAAACCTATTGCAGCTCTGATTCTCCTGCAGAAAAGGTATCCTTGGTGCTGTTGCTGATTAAACTCTTCCTTGTAGTAATATCATTTCATGAGATTTATCAGTCTATTGCTTCATTAAAAACATTGTATGCAGAAACTAAAGCAACTCGCAACTGTCTTTCAACTTTTCATTGAAATATTACAAAAATGATTTTGGACTATCACCGAGATTGCATAAATAGTTCGTCTGGATTTACAATTTTGCAGTTTCTTCCCTTAGCTCTGCGTAGTTTATTCAAATATCACGAAATGTTAGAATTCTGCCTCTTTAAATTCTTGCCACTCTGAATTAGTTCAATTTATACTGAAATCCATATACCTTTGGGAAATGTTTCCATATGCTTGTACTAATGTGTGTATGGGTATGCATTCTTGCAACTTTTATGAAAAATTTTCAAACCTTCTGCAAATTTTTGGAAACTGTGTACTGCAACTTTATTTGATAAAGTATGAAAAATTTTGTAGAAGTCCATACAAAAATTTGGAAAAGTATGAAAAACTTTCTTATAAAACTTGTAAAATATTTTCTTACAAAGAAGAATGTGTAGAGAAGCATCACCCTTTCCTTTATATGTAGGTTCAACGTGAAGTTTGAGCTTGTCTCTCATTAACAATGCATCGTATTCACACGTGCCATATGTTTATTCTGCTTTGCATTCTCATCGTCAGGGGCCCAACTCTCTGCTTTGGAAATTCGTGAGAATATTAAAAAATTTCGGCTCTTTCTTATTTCAAGTTTGGAATTTCTCTTCAAAATCAGCAGTCTTTGTATTGATATCTATTTCTCAATGTGATAGGATTGAGGACAAAGTTTTGAGAGTTGGGAAAGAGCTATGGGGAGAAACTCTGCCATTACAAGGTGGTTCCCACCTTTATCAGCTACAAGATCTGAAACCCCATACGTGGTATGAAGTGAAGATAGCATATCCAGCTTCTGTATGTATTTTATTGTCTTCCTAAAATCTGTATATGACAAAAGCTTCTCTGTGGAAACTGACGTTAATGTTGCTTTAAAACATCAGATACCCGCTAGCTTCTCAATACATCTGAAGAGAGACAAATTGGAAACGGCTCTGAACAATAACAGAAGATTACTCAACACCGAGAAGCTAATTTTTAAGACCCAGATAGATCAGGTACAATATGTTATTTAGTAGAAAACTGCAGATGCTTTATTACTAATACCTATTTTGGTTTGTATTTATATATTACAATCAAAGAATATAATATCAATTGAGTGGATATTTCATTACACCTAATTAAGTGAATATTTCATTCCAACTAATTAAGTCATTTTGTTAGTTCACCCTTCAAATCTTTAGTAGAATTGCTGATATGGTAATTTATTTACTAAAATGGTAACGCTATACTAATTTGTCATGTATTTTATGTTGCCATGTTAATAATTTCTTTGATGGTTCTAACGGCTGATTAATAGAGTGACTTGATTAGACATGATCGAACAATTCAAAGACTAAGTTGATAATTAAATTCTCCTCTGTAATGTTTGGATGGGGGAATGGAGGGAAATGGGGGAAGGGAAGGTTATGTCATAACATTCTCATTGTTTGGGAATTTTGATTAAGGAGGGAAAAAGATTAGAGGTTTATGATTAATCCTTCAACACTCTCCACTACTTACTATTTTGTATTCCAGAAAGCATTCCTCTACTTTAAGAGATTTTGGAGGATTTATTAAACATTCAACTAAGGGGAAGAGAAGTCCTCCCTTAACCATCCATCCTCCTCCTTTATCTTACCTTCCATTTTCTCTTATCATCTTCCCTTCCCCTTCTAACTCCCAAATATACCATTAGAGACTTGATAGGACATAATTGAATAATTGAAGAATTAAATCGATACTGCATACTGAGAATTAAATTGATATAATGTAAATTAATGAGTGACTATTTAATCATTCTTTATTCTTAAATGGATGGGCTTTTTATTTAGGATGAAAGGTATGTATCAGTGAGTGTGGAGCCAGAGGGGTTTGTTGCAATACCGCATGTACCTGAGAGGCAGTTCATTATCTTCAATATAGGTAATTTGGCATAGTACATCGTGATTTACTTTTGTTATGTCTTTTCGAGTCATAGACAGGCAATATAACGCTAGCATCAGAAGTTACTCATGATAATCCTTTTTTTTTTGTCTTTCTATTTATTACAGTATGTGATGAACTATTATTTGGTATACCCCACCAAGCATGGTGGGTTGTAGTTCTGGCATTACTCTGTCTGGGAATTGCATTCATCGTTCCTTCTTTCCTTCCTTCGTATTTGCTACCGAAGAACCAAAGCTCAAGGTCTGTGGCCAAAGCTTCTTGATATGCCTCCAACTGATTGCGAGAGGCATCATTGCATTTGAAAACACTTTCTTTGAAGGTCACCAATTTACAGATGCAAGAGTTTTATCTCGTGTTTGGGATATACATGGGAACGGATTTGTACTTTTGTTTGTGTTGAGTTGTTTATATAGGATTTAGTCCGTTTTGTTACGTAAACTGTCATTGAATTACATAGCCATGTAGGTATTAGAAGTTCTTAATTATTATTTCTTTTTTAATTGATTATTTGAGAGTCTGTACCTTCCTGTGGAAACTCTTTTTACAATGCGTGGTGAAAGTTCTCTATGCTGATTCGTTTGACAAATCTTATACTTGCAATAATCTATAATGTTTTTAATACTAATGAAAGAGCTTCAGTTACATTAGCCTATATTAGGCATTTTCTCCTTCCCACCCAAGTTGCCAACACCGAAATCCTGAGTTTCGATGACAATAATATATGATGACTCCCGCAGCATGCATTCACAACAGACTCTGTGTAATACGAAACTAAGGAATGCTTCAACTAGTAAGGTCATTAACAACAACTTGTACGTTAGGATGGAATTTTATTGCCAATAACACTCACAAGTTAGACACTATCTTAAAGATAACTTGTAAATACTATTGTTAATCTTCAAAGAAGATATTCGAATACTATTGTTAATCTTCACCCTGGAGATGTTAAATCTCTAAGAAGTTGATGGTAAAATAGAAATCATTTCTTCACTTTACTGAAGGAATTAGCTTACTACTAGGCCAGTCCAATGAGTTCACCTTTAAGCCAGTCTTTGGTGGCTTCTGGAGATTGATTTAACCAAATTTGATTGGTACAAAACAGAAGAAAGAGACAATCAAGAAATATTCTAGCAGCAAATAGAGTTTTATTAACAAGATTAGAAAAACAAGGTGGGTGATTGGCTCCAAAATTAGATTGACAAGGAGGGAGATTAGCTCCAAAAGTCCAACAAGATACAGAAATCAACTCATACAAAGGAAAAACACAAAAAAACAGTACTAATAAAGCAAAGCCCAAATGGTACCACCTTTGTACCACAATTCAATATATCCCACAAACTTAATAGCCTTGCGTGGCCTCATGAGCCTTTCCCTGCTGCCCAGGATGCCCGTACTCCTTTGCTCTTTCTGTCACGTCCCTCGTCTTATCAGCAATCACCATTCTAGCATAATCGAGCTTATCAGCCCCCGGCGGGTGTTTTCCAGCCACATAATTATATATCCATGTCAATGCAGTTACCGCCGCCATGCCGCAACCGCCGGAAAACATTAACCCAATAGCAGCCAGCAATAGAACTATCCCAGCCGGGACTAAGATCGGACTGAACACAACAAGAACTGGAGTAAAGAGGATCAAGCCTATCACGGTGCCGGTCAGGGTTAGGCCGGACAAGAGCAAAAGCGAGACGCCGACGGTAGCGGCCGTCAAGAACTTCACCGTCTGGTGTGAAGATTGGGCAGACTTGTGGCCGTGGCCGCCGTAGCCATGGGTAGTGGCGGTGGTTCCTGATTGATCGGACATGGTTATGATGATGATGAATTTGACAATAGTACTATGGGAGTGATGAAGAGCGTGTGAGAGTGAAAGGAGAAGTATATATAGGTGAAGGTGAAGGCAGGTTACGCGGCGGAAGTTGAGGGTGGTATCGCGTCTCGTGGCGGCTTTGCATGAAAGTGAATGTACAGCATGCAACACCTGTCCTGGGACCTGACTGGTTTCCGGTGACGGCAGTTTAACGGCCGTTTCGGCGTTTTCCTACAAAGCTACAATGTTTATTTTCGGTGAATTGTTAAAATGTAGATCTTATGAGAGTTATTGGGAGCTATAGAAGAATTAAAGTCAACTTTTATGACTGAATTTAGGACAGTATTTCTAGGATTAATTCCGTTTCATATTTTTCCTTTGGTAATAGTTATTTCAATTGAACAAAATTTTTAAATTCTTATTTATTGTTAATTTTATTTTTTCAAATGGTTTTTTCTTGTGAAAAACTCTTTGATAATTTTTTAAGAAAAAAATTACGACAAGAAAATAATAAGACAATTGTTTGCTGACTCATAGTTGTTTGACAGAAATCTTACAAAAGAGGAGCAAACAACTTAAATTTTGTAAAATTACGCTTTATTCATGTATAATATAACCTATTTTTAATATATTTATTTATAATTTAAAATGTTAAAAAGAGACAAATTGTGATTTGAATAATTAATATTTTATCTAGTTATGATTATTTTTGTTCAAATCCAACAAAATCAATGTCATGCCAATTATATACTTATCTTATTCATCTATTAAACTAAAGCTTTCTATCACCAAATTTGCTGTTTTTAAACTTGAAATCACACTTTCACTTATTTTTAATAGAAAAGCTCAAACCCATTCTATTATTTGTTTTAATCTAAATATTTTTTTTCATCTATTTTTCTATTTCTTTAAAATATTAACTTATGATATATGTATAATAAGCTATTTTATTTATTTATACTAATGTTACTCATCATTTCCAAAGATTTAAATTTGAATTTTTAAACATGAAATCTGAAATTCAAATTTCTTATTTTTCTCTCTATCTCTTTGATACTTTTTCTCTCTGGTCACCCTTTTTCCTTTCGACTATTAATCCACTCCCCCTCGTATAATCTCTGTGTCGATTGAACCTAACCATCATTGGTTGAAATTGATTCTAGTTAATAGAAATCGATTTGTTTTTGTATAATTAAGAAATCACATAATTAGTATATAACAATTTTCATTAAATTTGAATAAAAAATCATTATACATAGACAAAGTATTAATGACATAAATCATATATTAACTTTTTTTTGCACCTTAAATTACATATTGATATATTAAAAATAAGATTATATCAGAAATGGGTAAATTGTAATTTTTCCTTAATTTTTTTAAAAACAATTTACTTGTATTAAGTGGAAGGGTAAATCTACTGTGCGGTTCAAAGAGGTTAAAATGTTTTTATCAATGATTTATCAAACAGGTCTCAAGTAATAGAAATATAATTGTATGTGAATTTGGTTGTTACTTTACAACAAACGTAATTAGAGTGAAATTAATTTATTGTCACACTATCATTTTCATTTTATATATTATCATGTCATTAAAAAATTATTAATTATTTCTTATTGGAGATAAACATTATTAATACTTTTATTTTTTAATAATATTCTGTAACTTTCTAATGATGTAAAAAATTTTATGTGAACAAATAATTAATTTCTTTTACTTTAAGATGTTTTTTACAAAAAATAAAATATATTTTCCACGTTTATTAATAAGATATCAAATCATGAACTAAGAAAGATAAGAGAGGAAAACTTATTAACCATTAATTATAAGAACTTAATTCTTAATTGGAGGGAGACCAAAGGCATTTTTGCCTTCCATCCACAAAGTGGAAGGGAATTTTATTGGAATTGAGATGCATCCATTAAAAAATAATTTTGATGTATTGGTGTTTTTATTGATACAATAACACTCAATATCATCTTAAAATTTTCCTTCTCTTTAGTATATTGGGTTCAAACCAAAATAAGTAGATTGTCACTTCTATTATTATAAAGAAATAATTTAATATAAAAGAAATTTTCACATTCATGATTTTTGTCATTAATTATTATTATTATTATTAATTTAATTATTCTTACTTTTATTAATGATGTGACACCTTCATTTTTATACAACAATCAAAATAATAAACCATTTAACATATATAAATCTTGCATCCCATCTAAGGGCACTTTCATTTTTAGTGAAAACAAGTTTCATGTCAACATAGGACGGAATTTAAACTAAAAAAAACATATGATTTAGTACCTAACGTAAAACACGTGGTTTAATGAAATTTTATTGGAATTTAGGGATGTTTAATTAATGAGTTTAAGTTTTATTCATGAATTTTTTTTATATTATTAGTAGATAAAAAATATTATATTATTAAAAAATAAAAATAATTAATTTTTTTTTAATCAACTGTAAAATGATTTTAGAATTTCTTAATGATGCAATAATCTAAGAGGTAATATTGTAAAACATATAAATCAGTGCTTTCAAAAAGATAAAATAATCAATGTTGTAATTATAACAAAGGCATGCGCATTTTAGTACTAATATTACTTCCATAAAATAATAGTCACAAGCAAACTAAAATTGAGGGGAAAATGACAGAAAAAAAAAAATGAAAAGCGCGTAGAGCTGTATTGTACCACGTGGCTGCTAGTCCTTATTCGACCGTTGCAAAGTTCTTATCGAAGGTTCCTCATCTCTTCCTTTCCTTGGAAGCTCTTCATTTCCATCTATCTCTCATTACATTGAATTTTCCCCGTCGAAGTTCTCTGTTTTTCGCGCACTCATGGCGATTGCAACAGAGACCGAACCTCAAGACAAGGTAAATCGCTATCCTTAAATTCCCGATTTAAAACTTCAGGGTTTTTGCTCGAAGGTCCTCGTTATTTAGGTTCATTTTGCTCGATTTACTGTAGGAGGCTTTGTTTCTCAGTGTTTTATGATGAAAATCATGGCCTACTTGTAGTTGTACTTGTAGGGATATGGAATCCATGAGTTTGTTGTTGTCGAGGTTTTTGAAGCTCCAGATTTTAAATTGGGGTTTCTTGACGAAGTGAAATTACTAGAAATCTAGTGCTTTGAATGCCATATGTGAAGAAATCATGTAATTTCTTCTTGCTCCTGCCACCCCTTTTTTTCTCTTTTTCAATTTTCCTCTTCTAAAGGTATGGATGAAAATGTGAAAAAATCACTCAAAACTGCTTGATATTTGCTCGTTTAAGGTGTGATTAAAGCCCTAGGGACATTGTTTCGAGTTGTGTTCTGAAAATTAATTGTTTATGTTTTTCATCTGCAACAAAATTACGTACTACTCTATTAGATGATTGTTCTTATGTATCTTCTTCTTCTTCTTGCTTTATGCTTCATTTTAACAGAATTCTTCAAAGGTGTCAGCTGTGGAGAAAAAGTGGACTCTTAATGACTTCGACATTGGAAAACCTCTTGGAAGGGGGAAATTTGGCCATGTCTACTTGGCTAGAGAAAAAAGAGTAAGGATCTTTTTTCTGGTCTTCACCTTTATTCATGTACAGATTTCCCTAGCTTTGTTTTTTTCTTGTGTCAAAAACTATTTTTATTATTAATTAATATGATTGTTGAACATAATTTTTTTTATTAGTTCTTTGCCTTCTTGTTACTGCAAAATCAGTTTGATGTAGTGTCTACTTTTGTAACAGAGTAAACACATTGTTGCTCTGAAAGCTCTCTTCAAGAGCCAATTGCAACAGTCACAAATTGAACATCAACTTTGTAGAGAAGTCGAAATTCAAAGTCATCTACGACATCCCAACATCTTGCGCTTGTATGGATACTTCTATGATCAGGTAGTGTATTCTTCTTTTTTCTGCTGAGAACTGTAAATACTATCTGTGTATTGCTGAAGATGGAAAATACACTGCTATTTCACATTGACCTTCATGAATATCTTTATTGCAGAAACGAGTTTATTTGATTTTAGAGTATGCACCAAAAGGTGAACTCTACAAAGAATTACAGAAGTGCAAATACTTCAGCGAAGGACGTGCAGCTACTGTAAGTATATATTATCTAGGTGTCTTTCCTCTCCCCTATGATCTATGTCTGGTAATAACAAGGTATTACTGCTAATGTAATGTTATCTACATAATTCACTTTGACAAGCAAGTAAATACTGGAAACATTATGATAACATACCTCACTTGTAAAATATAATATGCAGTTGATCCATCAAGTGTAATTCAGTGGGGGCTTGGGTGAGATCATGATTAACCTTTCCTCTTACTTTTTCTTATAATTGATGAATTGTTTTCTATTTGTGGGTGTGCTCATGTGTAATTCAGTGGGGGCTTGGTTGAGATCATGATTAACCTTTTCTCTTACTTTTTCTTATAATTGATGAATTGTTTTCTATTTGTGGTTGAGGCAGTATGTTGCATCATTAGCTCGAGCCCTCATGTATTGCCATGGGAAGCATGTAATACACAGAGACATCAAACCCGAGAACCTTCTCATTGGCGCACAGGTGATCACCCATACCTAGGCTGCTGTTTCATCCTTGGTCCTTTTTGTTTTATCCTCCCACCTTGTACTCATTATATCAACATCTTTCCCTTTTTCAGGGTGAACTAAAGATAGCGGACTTTGGTTGGTCAGTGCACACATTCAATCGCAGGCAGACCATGTGTGGTACACTGGATTACCTGCCCCCTGAGATGGGTAGGACTTGATTTCCACCTTTTATCATCCCTTTTTTATTTACATGTGACATGATATATAGCATCATTTTTTTTTTCTAAATTGTTATAAACTATTTTCTATTTAAGCAATAACCCGTGAATTTCTTTTTAATACATGTGAATTTTCAACAGTGGAGAACATAGAACATGATGCAAGAGTGGATATATGGAGCCTTGGTGTCTTGTGCTACGAGTTTCTATATGGAATCCCTCCTTTTGAGGCCAGGGAACGTTCAGACACATATAGAAGGTAAGCAGGAGTTGCCACAGAATTTAATCTTGCATTTTTTATCATGTAAAAGGCATTTCTGGTATCCACTAAAGTGAGATGGAGGGACTGA
>JANHAO010001740.1:0-31613 GCA_026873985.1 Saraca asoca
TTTATTATCCAAATCCACAAAATGTATAGTCATAGATGCAATAGAGCTCAATCACATTGGCCCTAGGGCACCTATCAGACTAACATTATCAGTCTCCTCCATTGAACTTCTTTGTGGCAAAAGAGGGGACTCCTCAAGATATAAAATGACCCGCTCGGGCCTTTGAAGAATCCAAAGAATATCTTATTCGATCTCCATCCAATGGCCCAAAACGAGCGACAATGCCACACCAAAGGCCAAAAATGGCAAACAGAAGAAAGCATGGTATAATGCAAAATAGAATGACATCTGATATGACACTTCGATCAAGGGAGGACACTGATTGAAGATACGAATCAAGCCTGAAAAACTTACAACTCCCAATTCACAAAGCAAATCGAGAGTTAGGGGGCTTATGTTATTGGGAAAAAATGGCTTCAAGAGAATGAACCCCTGAGCATAATGAAGGCCGAGCCCTTCGCCCCGCCAAAGGCACCCAGCAAGCTTCGCTTCGCCTTCTATCAGAAAGTGGCATAGCGAAGTTATCCCAGTACCATCTTAGAAAGCAAGCCTCGCCTCGTTCGTCTTAAGACAGTGATGCAATGAGGTGATCATAAGACTAGCTCATCAAATAGCTGACTGTCCTGCTCGAGCCCGCTACCTCGCTACAGCAGCACCAAGCTCACTACAGTGGTTCCCATGACAATCCTGAGCTAGGAATCCCTGCTCGGGATACTAAACACCTCACATGGTAAAGCAGCACCAGGTGATAGATGCAGGCTGACGCAAGTCTACAGCCAACCAAGGGGACCTACCCGTAGCTTACATTCTGCAATAGTTGAATTGTAGTCTTTTATTGTCTTTCTCATTTATATTTTGATGTAACATAATTATAGCTTGTATTTAATGCATGTAACTCTTTCTTCCTCTATAAATAGGATTGTATTGTTAGAAGAGGGGGGCAGGTCAAACTTTGTAAGTAGAAACTCTGCTAAAATTACTTTTCAATACATTAATAAAATCTCCGTTATGGACGTAGGGTCCGGTGCCACCCGAATTTAGCCGAGCCACGTTAAAAACACTGTGCCTCCCTTTCCTTCTTCCTTTCAATCCATCTCCTTTTGCACTTTGGAAGTAGCATTGGATCCCTGAATTCCTTTTCATTGGCTAGATTTCAGAACTCTCTGTACGAACTGAAATCCAATGTCAACACTTGTGAAGTGGTGATTGAAGAAAAAACACTAGTGGTAAGAAGAACCTTGAGTACCTAAAACGAAGAGCAAAGAGAGAATATCTTCCACACTAGATATCATGTCATGTAAAAGGTTTGCAATTTGATTATTGATAGGGGAAGTTGTGCAAATATTGCTAGTACAATTATGGTTGAAAAGTTAGCCTTGCCTATTCTAGATCATCCCACTCCTTACAAGCTTCGATGTTTGAATGAAAGTGGGGGTAAAGGTTTCAAAAGAAGTGCTAGTTTCATTCTCCATAAAGAGGTATAAAGATGAAATTTTATATAATGTTGATCCTATACAAGTTGCCCATATATTGCTTGGTGGGCTATGACAATTTGGTGGGCTATGACAATTTGTTAGACATGTCATACATGATAGTTACCTATTGTATACAAAAATTAGCCTCGCAAGGACAGGCCCTCGAGTGCAACGGGAACCAAGTTTTATGCTCCCGTAAGTAGCAGTGGCAAAGCAATCCTGAACGCTTAGCCTTGCCTCGCTTGTCACATCCCAATGACACTGCGAGGAGGTTCAGACGCATCCTATGAGACAACCTCCCCCACGAGGAATGGACTAGCAATAAAGTCACAAGATCGAGTCTGTGGGTAAATGACCGTTTCACCCGAGATCGTCTTCTCGCTACAACAATACCAGACTCGTAACTACAGAGCCCATGACGTTTCTGAAATCTGAAGTTCCTATCTGGGACACTATGAAGCAAACATAATTCTACCGCTGACCTAGGGGGACCATTTAGCAACCTATTTTCAACAAACAGCTAGATTGTAGCCCTCCTTCAGTGTCTTTTCTCATTTATTATTTGATGTAACACAACTGTAGCCAACAATTAATGCATGTAACCCCTCCTTTCGCTATAAATAGGCTTACATTATTAGTAAGAAGGAAGAGGACAATCTTGTAAGCAGAAACTCTGCAAAACACTTCACATTAATAAAATCTCTGCCATGGACGTAAGGTTTAGTTCCACCCGGATTTAGCTGAACCATGTTAAACGTGCTGCTCATCTATCTTATCTCCTTCCTCTTGGTCCTATCTCTTCAGCACTTCAAAGGTAGCATTGGGTTCCAAAACTCTTCCTGTTGGCTGAAGTTTGAGTCCTCCACATCGATCAAATTTCATCGTCAACATTTTTGGCACCGTCTGTGGGGATCCATCTGCTTTCTGAAGTTCCTACTGTAGCCTAATCATGGCCAGAGGAAGAACAACTCGAAGTTCCATGGCTCTGACTTCTCAGCACAACATTGCACCCGAAACTCATGAGGCGCGAACGCCTGACCGATCCCGGTCGATTCTTGAAAACACAGTCAAGGAATTGGCTGAAACTTTCAAGGGGCTTGCTCAGGCACAAGCACAAAATGCCCAGAGGCAAGAAGAAATCATGGTTCAACTCCAACAGCTTCGTGAGGAAGCTTAGAGAGAAGTCCGCGATGACCCTGACAACTGGCAATCGGGGGGCTCGTAGCGAGCGGAAAGTTCTATCCCTCATCTTGAGGGGTAACAGCCGGTGATGGAAGAAGTTCTCTAAAGGCTAAAACAACTAGAGAAGTGCCCTCAATATCGAAGCAATCAGCCTCACCATGAGGAGACCTCACCATTTTTTGTGGAGATTGAGAAGTAACCTCTCCTGCAGAAACTTAAAGTGCCCGCCATCCTGTTGTATGACGGGAATAGTGACCCGAGCAATCACCTGGACACGTTCAATACTCAAATGGACCTCCAAAAAATTGACCCCTTGGTGAAGTGTCATGTCTTCCCTGCCACGCTAGGGGTGATACCTCGTGCCTGGTTCAGACATCTCCCCTCACTTAGCATCAGTAGTTGGGAGGAGTGTCAGAGGAAGTTTGTTAAGCAATATCAGGCGCTAAGGAAACAACTCGCCCCCTTGCCACCTCCTAATGATTTTCCAATGTAGGGATAAGTCGCTTAAAGACTATCTGGCCCGGTTCAGGCATAAGGCCAATTCTGTGGAAAATCCTTCAGAAGAAAGTGTTCTAACTGTCATCTCAGCAGGACTTCGCAAAGACGGCAAGTTGAATAGGAGCCTCTACAAGTCCCTCGCTCGAGACCGCACCGAATTTTATGATCGGGCAACCAAGCAAATAAGATGGGAAGAAACCTTCGGAACAGAGGAACCCAAGCATAAAGCGGGTCATAGTAGCCCCACCACGAGCAAAAAGAGGGGTAGCGAGAGTTACGACAATCCCACTCCTCATCTTGTAAAGAAGGAAAAACCTCAGTGACTCAAAGATCGCTTCGAGAGCTATAGCATCCTATCAGACGCACAGGATAAAATTTTCACTACAAAAAGGCATAATGAGGATTTTGGAAGACCCAGGCCAATGAGGATACCCGTCAAGTCTAGGGACCAGAGCAGATTTTGTGCTTACCACCACAAGGTTAGACACACCACCTCAGAGTGCCATGCTCTGAAGAATGCTATTGAAGGCCTCATCAGAAGGGGTCGATTACAGGACTACATGGTAGGGCCATCTGGAAAGTGTGCTCAGCAAGCTCAATGAGTTATTACCCAAGAGCTTGAACCCTCTGTTAAAACCATATTCTAAATCTTGTAACCCCTCAAAGAATACTTAGCTGCACCAACTGCTGCACACTGAATCAATGAAAATTGCCGATTGGCCAATAACATCATGTAGACAAAAGTCTTCACCTTATAAATAAACATCGCTTTAGTGAACAATTTTTATCTCGCTACAATGCAACCTTACAAACAAACTCACTTCAGTGATCGATTTTTACCTCGCTACAACGCAACCAAACAAACTCACTTCAGCAAATGATTTTTACCTCACTACAGCTAGACCTTACAAACAAACTCGCTTCAGCTAATGATTTTTACCTCGCTACAGCGCAACCAAACAAACTCGCTTCAGCGAACGGTTTTTACCTCGCTACAGCGTAACCAAACAAACTCGCTTCAGCAAATGATTTTTACCTCGCTATAGCATGACCTTACAAACAAACTCACTTTAGCAAACGATTTTTACCTCGCTACAGCGCAACCAAACAAACTCGCTTCAATGAACAGTTTTTGCCCCGCTATAGCATGACCTTATAAACAAACTCGCTTCACTGAATGGTTCTTACCTCGCTACAGTGTAACTAAACAAACTCACTTCAGCGAACAGTTTTTACCTCGCTACAGCGCGATCTTATAAACAAACTCGAATAGTTTTCACCTCGCTACAACATCGTTCCACAAACTTGTCTCAAGCAAATAACTTTCATCTTACAAAATGAAATCGAGGGAAAGATGGCCCTTGAGCCTACCTCGTGAATGCAAAAGTTGAAAACTCAGTGAATGGTTTTCACCTCGCCATTATCGAAGTAAAATCATCATGACCACCCGTAGCTCTCATGCAAACAAGTTTCTCATAGTTTTCATGTAGATAAATTCTCGTAACTCTTATGCGGATGTATCTCTCAAGAGATCTCTCAAACGTGGCTCACTTGCGATATCTCTCTCTCACATTAAGTCAAGTAGTTAGAGAAATGATAGAAGTATAGCCAACTGGCTGAAAAAAGAAATTCTCATTAAGTTATCATGAGTTTACATGCAATAATGCATGAAGCATTCATTATAATTTTTGAAAAGGAGAAGAACTCATCCTCTGTAAAGACCTCAGCAAGCGAGGTGACGGTACATCAGGGGAAAAAGACTGAAAGCCTACTATTCTTGTAAAAAGTAGCCAAAACGTCGGCAACCAGTTGTCTGGTTCACAGAAGAGTAGCAGCCCCAGAGTTCCTCCTGCCTATTCCTCTGGCGTGTCCTCTTGAGCTAGACCCAGAGCAATTCACAAAGTCATAAAAAGCTGGCTAGCCAGGTAGCAGCACCACAAGCAGCAGCCGGAGGAGGTGGCCAGAAGACACCGTGAGAACCTCGTTGGAGCCTGCTAGGCCGATTCTATGCCAAGGCCACGTGCAACGGGCTATCCATGTCTCCTGCCATCATGCAACAGGCCATCCATGTCTCACCAAGCTTCGCCGGAAGCCAAGACACCAAAACACACAGGGGGCTCTTTAGTCTCCTCCATTGAGTTTCTCTGAGACAAAAGAAAGAATACCCCAAGCTATAAATAGACTCGCTCAGACCTCTGAAGGATCCAGAGAAAATCTGATTTGATCTTCATCCAACGGTTCAAAGCAAGCGACAATGCCACGCCAATGGCCAAAAATGGCAAATAGGGGAAAGTATGGCCTAAAGCAGAACAAAAAGACATTCGACATAATACTTCGGTCAAAGAAGGACACTGGCTGAAGATACGAATCAAGCCTCAAAAACATACAACTCCCAGTCTGTGAAGCAAATGAAGAGTTGGGGGGCTTATGTTGTATACAAAAATTAGCCTTGCAAGGACGAGCCCTTGAGTGCAACGGGAATCGAGTTTCATGCTCCCGTAAGCAGCAGTGGCAAAGCAATCTTGAACGCTTAGCCCTACCTCGCTCGTCGCATCCCAACGATGCCGCGAGGAGGTTTGGATGCATCCTATGAGACAACCTCCCCCACGAGGGATAGACTAGCAACAAAATCATAAGATGGAGTCTGCGGGTAAATGACTGTTCCACACGAGATTGTCTTCTCGCTACAACAACACCCGGCTCGTAACTACAGAGCCCGTGACGTTTTTGAAATCTGAAGTTCCTATCTGGGACACCAAGAAGCAAACACAATTCTACTGCCGACCAGGGGGACCATTTAGGAACCTATTTTCTGTAAACAGCCATATTGTAGCCCCTTTTAGTGTCTTTTCTCATTTATTATTTGATGTAACACAACTGTAGCTAACTATGTTGCACGGACATCGGTACGCTGACATGGGGAAACGCGGACACGGACACGGACACAGGGTTATGACATTTTCAAAAAATATAGGATATCGACACGTGGGGGATACGCGTAAATAATAAAAATATAGGGGTATATTTACAAATATTAAAAAATATTGTGCTTATTTGTAAATATAAATATTGTAATTATTATTTTTCCATATGAAAATAAGTATTCATAATATTAAATAACATGACATAACAAATAATAAGTTGGAAATCGAGCTTGACATGTGTGTTGAAATAGAGAATGCGTGTCCAAACTTTTTAAAATTACGGGCACGACCCCGGAATTGAGCTTGACACTGGTGTCGAAATAGGGAATGGGTGTCCGAACTTTTTGAAATTACGGACACGGCCCCGAAATGTTTCGTGTCGGTGTCGATGAGTGTCGGTGTCGGAAACATTTCCGACACGCGGACACAGCTGCTATATGAAGTGTCGATGCATCATAGGTAGCCAACAATTAATTCATGTAACCCCTCCTTTCTCTATAAATAGGCTTACATTGTTAGTAAGAAGGAAGAGGACAATCTTGTAAGCAGAAACTCTGCAAAACACTTCATATTAATAAAATCTCCGCCGTGGACGTAGGGTCCGGTTCCGTTCAAATTTAGCCGAATCATGTTAAACGTGCTACTTATCTATCTCATCTCCTTCCTCTTGGTGCCATCTCTTCAGCACTTCAAAGGCAGCATTAGGTCTCAGAACTCTTCTCGTTGGCCGAAGTTCGAGTCCTCCACATCAACCGAATTTCACCGTCAACATTACCTAAACCAATATAGCTTCAAAAAGGACAACAAACCCATTAATCTTGTACCCCTCACTCCTAAGCAAATTTTGGAAGAACAAAAGAACAAGAGTGAAGAAAAAGAGAGAAAGAGTGATAAAAGAGAGAAAGTGAAAAATAGGGAAAAAAGAAGTGAAGTGTCTTTGCCAAGGCTAGTGATGTGAGACAAGCCTTGTATTGTGATTAGTCTATACTTATTCATTTATGCAAAAGTGCTGTTTTGAATGATAATCATGGTACTAATGCTTTGTCTAGTGCTATTAAGTTAATTTTGTAGGAATTTCAAGAGTTGTTTCCTAAAGAAGTGTATCATAGTTTGCGACCATCAAAAGAGATAAAATACTAAATTGACTTTATTCTTGAAGTTCCCAAACATAACTGGCCAGCATATAGATAAGTTGAAGAGCTTATGGTAAAAGGATATTTTACAGAAAACATAAGTTTTTTAACGTTAATGCTTTCTTTCATGATTCTAATCTTTCCCCTTTTGCAACGAATCTTAAGGATTCAAGGTCATATCTTTTCGAAGAAAGGGGAAATGATGGAAACTCAAAGGGGGCATTAAGGGCTCTTCAATGAGCAAAATATTTCTCCATTTATTTCCTCTCATACTTTGTCTCTTAGGATGTTAATCAAGTTTAATTTAGTGAATTGACCTTATTTTATGATTTGGTTATGATTTAGAGCTTAATTGAATTAATTACTTAAAGTTGGGGTTTTGACACTATTTTAGGTTTTGGGCTATAACTTGAGCTTTAGATGTTGGATTGGGTCAATCTTTATATGGTTGGAAAGATAAGAAAAAGCTCTACAACTTTTATGTTGAGGCTAGAGGCCATTTTTGACACTTGGAGTCTTGAAATTTAATGTCAAATTGCCTTAGAGTTTCTATCTAGAATTAACCTCATCTTAATGTTTGGGCTATTATTTTTTGTTATTTTATGGGCCTCCTTTGAAACCTTTTTGGCTTTGTTTTGGGGTTATTTGACCTTTTTATTTTCCTTATTTTTTTAGTTGAATTAAGATTTGAGCTTGTCTTGCTTCTAGGCTATGTTCCAGCCAATATTTTTGGCCAGTTTGGTATATGTTTTGGCCAACTTATTTTTGGCTGACTAGTTGGCCATTTCATAGACCTAATTAGCTTATTTATTTAGTTATTTAGATAGGTGTTTAGTTGGGTTTGTTTAGGACTTATAACCTAACCTATATTTGAGCCTAATTACGATGAGAGGAGACATATTTCCCTCACCATTGAGATTTCATGAATTTGAGAAATTGAAGAGTGTTTCTTCTTAAGAGCTTTCTCTCCTAGGATTCTTGATAGAACTTAAGACTTATTAAAGAGATTACTCTTTGTGGTCTAATTTCATCATTTATCTCATTCTTTCTATCTAAAGTATGGTGTGAATATCATTCTTTTTCTTTTCAATTTTGGTATTAAATTTGTTGAATTGGGGATAGATTCATAGGCATCTCCATGGGAGATCACATCAGTCATGCTTCCACTTGTGTTGAACAATTCAATTATACTCACTTGATTAAATAGAAGGAAGATGAGTATGTCGATAAGCATACTATTACTATTTTAAACTTCACTATAACTTACTAGCTCATTCTAGATAGGTTTCTAATGTGCTGTTTTGCATCCTATAACTATTTTAAACTGAATTGTATCTTATTGGCTAATTCTAGGTTCATAAGATGAAGAAAGTTCTATCTCACACAATTACCCAATTTCATGTTTTTTAGTCTCTCGATGGGTTGGTAGGGTTTACTCGAAAATTTGATTTGTGACATTTTGATTCTTATTTGCTAAGTATGATTAGAATAACCATCTTGGTAGGGAATAATTTATTCATGGTAATTGAAGTGCTGTATTTGATATTCTTAATTAGTAACATAATTTCCAACTCAAAATGATTAGACCATGGTTGAGTGGATCCAAAAATCAAAGGTAATTTTCTGACTTGTCAAAAAATAATAGGAAGTAGTATTAAGATTGTTGATGGTGAAATTTGGTATGCCCTATATCTCAGTCAACTTGAACAATTCTTGTACCCCAAATTGCAATCCGATTGCGGAAGATCAGGAAAACAGCTAAAGTAAGAAGGAAGAGGAAGAACAAGATGAACACCGGAGCTTTTAACGTGGTTTAGTTAAAATCCTTTGTTTAGATTCCCACGTCTATAAATGATTTTATTGCTATGGAGAAAATTTTGCAGAGTTACAGGATGTATTCTCTTTCTCCCCTATTATGTCTAATCCTTCCCCTTTTATAGAGGTTAGGAGGTTACAAATGTAATTTCATGAATTATAAATCTGTTACATCAAATAAATGTATTTGACAAGTATAGCTTCTGCAAATTGGCTTCTACAGACTACTTTCTGTGCGTGAGCCCTTGTAAGCTACTTTTTACAGATTGGACCCACAAGTTGGGTTGGAGAGGGTGCTTGTTTCAGGCTTACCTACGGTGTGCTTCTAGGCTAGGCGAGATGCCACATCCTGTAAGTTAAGACTCCTAACCTGGGGTCATTACTAGTCTTTGGTCTGCGACGTCGAGCTCTCATTTGGTGATATGAGCTCGTGAAGGATGAACTATTGGCTATGCAAGCCGGGACTCATCTCTTAGCAAGTTAGGACTTTTACCTTATTTTGTGCTCTAAGCTTTATAGCTAGCAATTTGGTTCCCTTGAGTGATCTTAGCTCTTAGGTGGTTTGGGCTCTTTATGGCTGGACTTGTCCCATTTTGGGCCTTTGCCAGCCCATTTCACATGGCACCAAAAAATATCCATAACATCAGCCCCCAACTCTCAATTCACTTTATGGGCTGAGAGTTGTAGTTTGCTGGTAAAGGCCTTATTTGTGAATTACCATGTAGTCAAAGTCTTTATGTTTAGTCTGTCGTCTTATTTGTCCCAGGCCATACTTCTTACTATACATGTTTCATGGCCATTAGCGTGTCAGCCTTATTTTCTTTTAAGCCATTTAATTAAAAATAGTTGGATATCATCTGGACTCTTCGGTGAGGCTAGGCTGGTCTATTTAAGACATGAAAAATCCTTCTTCCTTCTTCATAGAGTGATCTGATGGGTGCCTTAACTAAGCCTCATGTTTCTGATAGCCTAATTTTTTGATAAGGCATGTATGGCCTACCACATAGGAAGTCTTTATGGACAATCATTCTTTGATGATTCTTAGAGATCTTACATAGATCTTAGATTATTTTCTCACAATTATGCCATGGGATTTAGGGTTTCCAGTTGTACTCTTTTACATTTTTTGAATTCTCAGTGTTGGGAGTAAGGCAGCTGAGAGGGAGCTTTTTAGTTGAGGAGGACAATAAGAAAAAGATTAAGGATCTAGTGTGCTTGTTAGTCCTCCAACTAGTTGGAGCTCAACTCTCAGAAGCTAGACTTCTTTTTATTACATGATAGTTGTAGGCTTGCTCTGATTTTGGACTTTGAATCCTCTGATATAAATTTACCTCATTGAGTGAGACTTTTAATGAATGAGCTTTTCTTCATGAATGTTGAATGTTGTGCCGGATATTCTGCATATCACAGATGATAACATGAATTCTTGCAAATCACTACTAAATGAAATGTTTAGATAACCAATCAGTTATATTTCTTAATTAGTAATGAGTCTGAGCATCAGAGTGTCTTAGTGATGAGTAGTGTACAAGTAGGTCGCATGAGAGCTGTGAGTAGTTGTAAGTCATATGCGAGCTATGAGCAATAGGTCGCATGAGAGTTACACCTTACAGGTCACACCACAACAATCTTGTTATTCAATGGGCAATATGAGTTTGACCTTGCCAACAATCTTGTTGCTCAGTGGAACAACAATCTCATTGCTCGATCTTACAACAATCCTATTGCTTAGTTTCACAGTAATCTTGCTACTCAGTGGAACAACAATATTGTTGCTCAATTACATAGCAGTCTTGTTGCTCAATGAAATAGCAACTCGTTGCTTAGTTCTACAGCAATCTTGTTACTTAGTCAAATAGCAATCTTGTTGCTCAGCTCCATAGCAATCATGTTGCTTAGGCAGGTAATGAGTTTATCTTAGAGCCTTAATGCCTCAACTGATGAGCTAGAAATGAATTTTTGCATATGAGGTGACTTAACTGAAAAGCTGGGAATGAGATTAAGTTTAACTTTGTCAACACAGAATAACTTTCTTCTTGTATAACATTTTGCTGAAGATTATCAGACAGAGAGAGATTTGAAGGGCTATCACTGATTTCTAAATAACATTACATCATTACAATATGGTTCTAATCAAGGGGCCCTATTCGTGATCAATGATCCACTGGGGGTGCTGACGTTGCTGCTTGGTGGGTCGAACCATATAATCTTGCAAGCGACCTCTCTTAATGAGGTCTTCTATGGCATCCTTAAGTGCCCAACACTCCGAGGTGTTATGCTTCACCTCGTTGTGATAAGCACAAAACCTACTTGTGTCTCTGAACTTGGTAGGGGCCCTCAAGGGCTTTGGCTTGCCAAAATCTTCTTTGTTTCTTTCTGTGGTGAAGATCCTATCTTGGGTGTTAAACAAAATGCTGTAACTTTCATAGCGACCTTGATGCTGTGGTCATAGAGTTCTAATTTTCTTCGCGAGCTGCAGATTGGAGTAAGCTTTTTTACTATCCTTGCCATTCCAGTCATTGCTCTTCTTCTTGGCACCGCTCGCTTGATTGGATTTCTCGAGGCCAAAGGCTTCTTTCCACTTGATTTGCTTGATAGCTTGGTCATAAAATTCAGTTAGACCTTTTACCGGGGACTTGTATAGGCTTTTATATAGTTTTTCATCTTCACAAAGTCCCACTAAGTTAGCCATCAAGATATTTTCCTCTTAGGGATTCTTTACGGAATTAGCTTCATGTCTAAACCTAGTTAAGTAATCTTTCAATGATTTATGCTTACGCTAGAAGATTATTAGGAGATGGCAAGGTGGCATGAGCTACTTTTTCCAAGCTCGATACTGATTAGTGAATTTCTTTTAATACTCTTCCTAACTATTAATGTTATGAGCCAGGAGACTTTTGAACCATGTTAAAGGTATGCCTTCTAATGTAGCTGGGAAGACATGAAATTTAACCAGAGGATCAATTCTCTGGAGGTCCATCTGGACATTAAATGCGTCCAGGTGGTCACATGGATCCCTATTCCTATCATACAAAGGAATGGTGGGAACTTTAAGTTTGTAAGGAAGGGGCTACATTTCAATTTCTATAGAGAATGGCGAGCTCCCAATGTAGCGAGCTTGGTCATCTTGAGCTTGAGGGTGTTCCTCTAGTAGCTTTATCCTTTGAAGCACTTTCTACATCAATGGATCGTGTTGACGTCAGATTTTGGTTATGCTCCAAACTTCGGCCAATGGGGGGATTCTTACGAGATCTCAAGCCTGTATTCGGTTCAGATATAATAGAATGGCAAAATAAATAAAGATGACGGGAAGAGTAGAGAAGAAGACATAAGGTTTAATGTGGTTCAGCTAAATCTGGCTGGTACCAGACCCTACGTCCATAGCAGAGATTCTATTACTATATAGAGAAATGATTTTAGCAGGGTTTCTGCTTATAGAGTTTGGCCCTTTTTTTCCTCTTTTAACAATGTAATCCTATTTATAGAGGAAGAAGGAGTTACATGCATTAATTATAAGCTACAGTTGTGTTACATCAAGCTATAAATGGAAAAGATAGTAAAAGGCTACAATTCAACTACTACAAATTGTAGGCTATAGGGTGGGCCCCCTTAGTCAGTTGTAGATTTGTGTCTGTCTGCACCTGTCACTCTATGCTACTTTATCGAGTGAGGTGCTGGGCATCCTGCGTGGGAATTCCTGGCTCGAGGGTGTCATGGGAACTACTGTAGCGAGCTTGGTGCAGCTATAGCGAGGTAGCGGGCTCGAGCAGGGTGATCGACTGCCTGACGAGCTGGTCTTGTGATCTTCTTACTGCGTTGCTGCCTCGCAAGGCGAGGCTTGCTTCACAGAATGGCACCAGGACTACTTCTCTGTGCCGCTTTCTGATGGGCAAAGCGAAGCTTGGTGGGTGCCTTTGGCGTGCCTGGGGCTACAAGCTCCCGAGGCCATTTTTGCATATAACAAGATCAAATCGATTTTCACATATAACATAAGCCCCCTAACTCTCAGTTTGCTTAGCGAACTGGGAGTTAAGACTTTTTAGTTCTTGAATCGTCAGCCTTTTACTGAGACTATTGTTCCATCAGTACTAGGCCACATCTCCCGTGACAGGGGCTACTGCTTGTTATTTTTGTTTCTAATGCATATGTTTTTTGATCGATCTGAGTGATCTGTTCACATCTGAAAGATTACGTGAGAGGCACGCACACTTGGTCGCAAGTGAGCTGTGAATTAAAGCGATCTCGCGTCCTAGCCAACCTCAGGACCAGTTGAATAAATGATTTCGAATGATAGTTGCAAAGTTAGTATCGAGCGATCTCATGTTCGGGCCGATTTCGTGGCCAAGTTGATAAGTGTGCATGGAAGCTGCGACTTAATAGAGTTTGCAAGGGAGCTGTGAGATTCAACGTTTCATTGCTTTGGGCAAATAATCGATTCATCAATTCTTTATGCTTTAGCGATCACGAAGTCATGCTAGCGTTGAGTGTTTAAGAGTGCCTCCACACTTCAGCGAGCACAAAGTCGCGCTGGCACAGGGAGTGTTTTTTAGTGCCTCTACACCTTAGTGAGCACGAAGTTGCACTGGCACAATGAGTGTTTTTTAGTGCCTCTGCACGTCAGCGAGCACGAAGCTGCACTGGCACAATGAGTGTTTTTTAGTGTCTCCACACCTCAGTGAGCACGAAGCTGTGCTGGCACAATGAGTGCTTTTTAATGCCTCCGCACCTCAGCGAGCACGAAGCTGCGCTGGCACAATGAGTGTTTTTTAGTGTCTCCACACCTCAGTGAGCACGAAGTTGCGTTGGCACAATGAGTGTTTTTTAGTGCCTCTGCACCTCAGCAAGCATGAAGCTGCGTTGGCATAATGAGTATTTTTTAATGCCTCCCACCTCAGTGAGCCTGCAGCTCAACTGGCTAAGTTTTCATCAATTCTTCTCCGGATTGAGCTCTGGGGGGCCTCAACTAGACCAAAGGTCATAGTTGGCAGAAAAATCCTTTGTAAAGTTTGGGAGATTGGTCGCATGAGAGCTGCGGATGCTGCAAATACTTAAAGGGAAGGAAGAAGAAACTAATTGACATCATGCAAATTAGCAAACAACTTTTAACAAGATAATCATATTTGCATTCACCTTGAATTTTGGAATACAATGTTAGTATATAACTCAGAATGAGCCCCCCAGCTCTTGGTTGGTGCTAGGCTGAGGAGGTTGCCCTGTAGGTTGCACTACATATCCCCTCAAGCAACCTTTCTGAATTAGATCTTCAATTGCATCTTTGAGGGCCAGACAATTTGACGTCCTATGCTCGGCCTCATTATGATAGGCACAGAACTCATCTCTGTTCCTTTGTCTAAAAGGAGTCCTCAAGGGCTTAGGCCTCTTAAAATATTCCCTATCCCTTTCTGCCAAATAGATCTTATCTTGGGGATCCGAGAGCATGCTATACTACTTGAAATGGCTCGAGTACTGAGGCCGCTCATCCTTGGACCTTCTGGATTTCTTTGTCGTCCGTTCGGTGGTGGGGTCACCTTGATCCACATTACTCCTCCTCTTACCATGAGAGGAGTTGGCCTTTTCATCTTAGTTATTGGACTTTTCAAAGCTGAAGGTTTCCTCCTATTTAATCTGCTTGGTAGCTCGCTCATAGAACTCAGTGAGGTCTTTCACCAGGGACTTATACAGACTCTTGTACAACTTTCCATCTTTACGAAGTCCCATAGAGATGGTGGCCAACAAGGTTTCTTCATATGGATTCTCCACCAAATTAGCTTCAAGTCTGAATCTAGCGATATAGTCCTTCAATGACTCCTGTCTGCGCTGAAAGACCATAGCGAGGTGATAAGGGGGCATGAGCTATCTCTTCAATGCTCGGTACTGACTGATGAATTTTTGTTGACAGTCTTCCCAACTGCCAATTGAGTGAGCCGGGAGGCTTCTAAACCAGGCTCGAGGCACGCCTCCCAATGTGGTTGGAAAAACCTAACACTTAACTAGGGGGTCGGTTGTTTGCAAATCCATCTAAACATTGAACACGTCCAAATGATCATACGGGTCTGAATCTCCATTATACAATGGGATCACAGGGACTCTAAGCTTGAGAGGGAGAGTTCAAGCTTCGATCTCCTCAGAAAGTGGCGGTTGCTCCTGGCAACGAGGTTGATCACCCGGGGTTCGGAGGCGCTCTTCTAACTGAGACATATTCTGAAATAGCTCCCTAACTAATAGTCCCGCTCTCCAAAGTGCTGACTGGGCGATCGTTGGACACTTTGGTCTCTATTGTCTCGAGGGTCATGACTCGGGGTCACTCCTACGAGCAACGAAATTGGGTATTACCTTGGTTTGGATAGCCCGGGTGTTAGGTTTTAGCTTGTCTATGCACGTTTTGTGCCAACGACATGACTGCTTTAGTCAGTTCTCCCATCATGTGCTTAAGTTTCTCCTGACGTTGGAGCCAGGCCTGTGGTCTGTTGATGTTGTTTACAACAAGAGCTAGTTGCACCAGACTGGTTGGAAAGAGACTAATAACTGCTTTGATGACAGGAGTAGTAGACAACTCCGTTGTTGAAACATGGCCATCCGAAGGATGAGGCTGTGCAATCGAGGCTCTGGTGACTCTTCCCTTGGCCATTGCAACAGAGATGAACTAGAATAGGTGAGATCCCCATAGACGGTGCCAAAATATTGACGTTAGATTTTGGTTATGCTCCAAACTCCAGCCAACGAGGGGATTCTTATGGGATCTCAAGCCTGTATCTGGTTCAGATGTAATAGAACAACGAAATAAACAAAGATGAAAGGAAGAGTAGAGAAGAAGACATAAGGTTTAATGTGGTTCGACTAAATCCGGACGGTACCGAACCTTACGTCCATGGTGGAGATTCTATTACTATATTGAGAAATGATTTTAGCAGGGCTTCTGCTTATAGTGTTTGGCCCATTTTTTCCTCTTCTAACAATGCAATCCTATTTATAGAGGAAGGAGGAGTTATATGCATTAGTTACAAGCTACAATCATGTTATATCAAGCTAGAAATGAAAAAGACAGTAAAAAGCTATAATTCGACTACTGCAGAATATAGGCTATTGGGTGGGCCCCTATGCTCAGCTGTAGACCTGTGTCTGTCTGCACCCGTCACTCGATGCTGCTTTATCGAGCGAGGTGCTGGGCGTCCTGAGCGGGAATTCCTGACTCGGGGGTGTCATAGGAACCACTGTAGTGAGCTTGGTGCTGCTGTAGCGAGGTAGCGGGCTCGAGTAGGGTGATTAGCTGCCTGACGAGCTGGTCTTGTGATCTTCTTACTGCGTCACTGCCTCGCAAGGCGAGGCTTGCTTCATAGGATGGCATCGGGATTACTTCGCTGTGCCGCTTTCTGATGGGTGAAGTGAAGTTTGGTGGGTGCCTTTGGCGTGGCCAAGGCTACGAGCTCTCGAGGCCATTTTTGCATATAACAAGACTAAATCGATTTTCACATATAACAGATCCTGTGTTTTAGATAGCTGGTTGGAGGATCGTCAACTCCTTTTTTCTTAGTCATGGGAGCAGTGACCTGATGTGTGACCTTGGTTAGTCTTGTGCGAGCTCTCAACTTGTTGACTGTCACAATTCTCGCACGATTGGTGGGCTCTTGATCTCATTCACTGGTTGGTGGAGTGGGTTGAGCCAAAACACTGATGCATCTATCTAGTTGACCTTTTGTCTTGGCCTCTTTGACATAGCTACTGAAGCTGCGCAGTGATCTTGGCCTATTTTTGCATGCCCAGGGTTTGTACTTGCATTAGCACTTTAATCACCTCTGCCAACTCTCTTATCATGTTCTCAAACGTTTGCTATAGTTGGTGACCTGTCTGCACCTCATTAGTTCCAGGAGTAGCAACAAGCTAGCGGTGAGTTTCGGGGGGCAAACCAGTGGTGACATCGGCAGTAGGAGTGTCTGCTGACTGATTAACCAGAGTGCTTGAACTTTAGGTGATTCTTCCTTTAACAATTGTTGCTAAATATTAGACCAAAGAGAGACGTAGTTAGGCCTTTCCTCTAGTGCTAAGATGTTGACGGTGAAATTTGGTATGCCCCAAATCTCAATCAACTTAAAAAGTTCCTGTACCCTAAATTGTAATCCGATTGCGAAAGAGTAGGAAAACAACTAAAGCAAGAAGGAAGAGAAAGAACAAGATGAACACCAGAGCTTTTAATGTGATTTGGCTAAAATCCTTTGTTTGGATTCCTACGTCCACAGATGATTTTATTACTATGGAAAAAATTTTGTAGAGTTACAGGATGTATTCTCCTTCTCCCTTATTGTGTCTAATCCTCTTACTTTTATAGAGGTTGGGAGGTTATAAATGTAATTTCATGAATTGTAAATCTGTTACATTAAATAAATGTATTTGACAAGTATAATTTTTGCAAATTAGCTTTTGCAAGTTGCTTTTTGTGTGTGGACCCTTATAAGCTACTTCTTGCATACTGGACCAACAAGTTGGGTCGAAGAGGGTGCTTGCTTCAAGCTCACCCACAGCGAGCTTCTAGGCTGGGCGAGATGCCTCATCCCGTGAGTTGAGACTTCTAACCTGGGGTCATTGCTGGTCTTTGGCCAGCGTCGTCGACCTCGCATTTGACAATGTGAGCTCGTGCAGTATGAATTGTTGACTATGTAAGTCAGGGCTCATCTCTTAGTAAGGTAGGGCTTTTGCCATGTTTTGTGCTCTAAGCTTTGTAGTTGACGATCTGATCCCCTTGAGCGATCTTAGCTCTTGAGTGATTTGGGCTCTCTATGGTTGAACTTGTTCCCTTTTGAGCCTTTGTCAACCTATTTCACACGATACCAGAAAATACTCATAACAGAGATTCTTTACACCAGAATATGATTAAAAAATATTTCTATTTTGTGGGCATAATTAAGTATCATGTAAGGATAATGACTTCATGGATAAATATCTTTATTTGAGATGAAGTATTAAAAAATTTTTAGAATGTCTAATGATGATTATATGGAATTTAGAACCTTAATTTAGTGTTTGAGATTATTTAAAGATTGTGGAAATTTATACTACTTAAATTTAAGATTTTTTTCTATTTTCTTAATTTCTCCAAAATTCTTGCGAGGCCCATTGCGTGAAACACATGAATGTAATAAATTTTAACTTTATGATGGTTCATGGAACGATATTAGAAAAAAAAAATTCCCCCCTTCTTCCATGGGATAAGGAAGGAGTCCCCTGCCCTTGTCCTAGTTATCCTACTGCCATTAAAGTTGTAAAGTGAGCTTGAAATTCGTGGACTAAACAATTCCTCTTGCGGGCTTCCATAAGACTTGGCATCCAGAGGCTTGCTAAAAAAAAAAAAAGGCTAAATTGATACGATTTGTTTTTTCAAAACTTTGGTTCATATCTTCCAATACTATATCTAGTTAAAAAAATTAAAACCCACCCTATTTCAATACAAATGTCAAAACCCATTAAATATAAATCAATTATACAAAAAAGAACCAAAGGAAAATTGGATTTTTAAAATTTTGGCCCATTTTTTGAAAAAAAATTCAGAATAAAAATAAGAGGACTGGCCTACAAACTAATCCGACCCATGTTAGGATCAAACTAAACCGTACAATATTAAACTCCGTTGAAAGTGACCTTAAATGAATCTAATTAAGTACTGTGTCTACCGAATCTGGTCCATCCGTTTTTGGCCTCCCATTTCCAAGATTGTCTCAAGAAGTCAGCAGTGTTGTGTTGTGTGCGTTAATCATGTCACATTTTATTTTTGTTTATCTTCTTACAAACACAAGAAAGGCCCAAGCTTGTCTTACATTATCACCACAGCCCAATTTCTAAGCCACTCTGCTAACTGAATACTAAAATGAACGCAAAGTACAGATCCATTATTCCCCTATTATCTAGTTGACCCATAAACCCAGAAAGCCAGAGGAAAGAACCAGCTTAATCTCTCCGTCTACCTTCAATCGGCAGCTAAGGGACGATTGACCCAGGACGGACCCAAATTAATGTTTGGTTCTGATGATTATGCTGTGGAAATAGGAAATTATAACACAGACACTGTAACAACGAACCTCTCAGCTGGAGGTTTCGAAGCTGTTGCAATCTCCTCCCGATCTGTGAACTTCCAAATCGCGTCTGTAAAGGTATAACCTGTAACCCCATTTTTTCGTTCCTTTATGGATATTACTATGCAGTTTAATATTTTCTCATAGTTCTTGTTTTGGGGTTACAATTTATTCGCTGTATTTGGTGAAACCTGAATTGGATTCTCTGTTTTTGGGTTGTGGTAGATTTCTGCTTTGTCTTATCTCTGTGTGTCTTATCAAGCTGCTTTGTTTTTTGGATTGCATTTGTATTTTGTAGTTTGATTTTGTTCTTGTTTCGTTTTGCAAGAGTTGTGTGTTAGTCTTGCTGTATTAGCTCCTTGTATGTGGCTATCTTTTTGATCCATGGTACCCTATCCTATCTGAGAATTATACCATTGATATTATGAATATTTCTTTTTTTTTTGGGAGAAGGGGGGGGGGGGGTTTAGTCCTGAGTTTAACATGAAGAATACCTGAAAATCTTTATTGGACCTTGAGGTATACTTGAGAAACCTTCAGGAAGGGTTTTGACGCACAAGATTTTATTAAGTTTAATCTACTTCTTTTATTTTGAATTCCCATGCTACCCTTTCCTATGCTACAGGCTGTTTTGATGTGATTTTGGAAGAGATGGATAGTTCAGGTTCAGGCACGGTTGATTTGGTTGACGGTTCAATTGTATGGGTGAGAAGGAGAAATGGGTCATGGTGGCCAGGCCAAATATTGGGTCCTGAAGACCTGTCTGCTTCTCATCTCACATCACCTCGATCAGGAACTCCAGTTAAGCTTCTGGGCAGGGAAGATGCTAGTGTGTAAGTCTCTTTTGGTGTGTTTCTTTATCATTAGTTCTACGTTTATGATTGGATGTGATTCAGTTAATTTAATTCATATATGTGGGCATATGTTAAAAAATTGCCTCCTGCTGCAAATCCAGACTTTATAGCAATTAATTCTGTGTTTTGCAATATTTTATGCAAAGTATACTCTTCTTGGTGGCAATTGATTGGGTTTGTTAACATTCTTGCTCTTTAGGGTTTAGTCAGAAGTGCAGTTTTAAGCAAAATTTACTCTAATGAATTACTTGTTTCAGCACACCAAAAAAAATTGGGGTTTAGGAAAAGTAAATTATCATTTTATCTGTGGAGAGTCATCACTTTAAGATTTGGGAAGTTTTAAGGATTCGTACTTGAAACTAGCAAGTTCTGAAGTGTATCAACATTGTTATTTATTTGTTAATTGTTTGCAAAATGCTACTCCTGCATATAGTCCTGACATAAGATGCTGAATGATATGGATCTAAGTAAAGCATGCCATGCAATCAATAATTCCACATATATCATCATTTCTTTTAAGAAAAGAGATAAGAATCTCTGCATAAACTCACTTATAGGGGCTTTCCGCTTCTTCCTCACAACAAAAATGCATGTATGGGAGTCTCTATATTCTCCTTTTCCTTCCTCCTCAGTGAAGTTCTTAGTAAAACATGCCTTGCAATCAATAATTCCGCATAATATTATCAAATCTTTTAGGAAAAGAGATAAGAGTCTCTGCATATTTCTCCTTCCTTGCCACAAACTCACTCACTTTTAGGAGCTTCCCCTTTCTCCCTTCTTCCTTACAACAAAAGTTAGCACATAAAGGAGTCTCTAGCTTCTCCTTTTCCTTCCTCCTCAGTGAAATTAGGTAGACAATATAGATTAAGTCACTTTTTACTCACCATCCCCTCTTTGTGTAAAATCTCTGAATCAACCTTGTCCTTGTACTGCATATTGGAGTGGGTATCTTTTGCAAATTTTTTTACGGCAGATTGGGAATAAGTAATTCTTCTTTTTCCAAATAGTCTACATTTTGTCTGTAGGTTGGGAATTCTTTTTCCCAAATTTCCTTCATTTTGACTGCAGTTTGGGAATGGGTAATTCTTTGTTTCTCAAAAGTTCCTTCATTTTCAACCTGGCAACCTGGCAATGAGTAACAATTCTACATCCTCAGCCATTCAATATTTTTTCCATATCTTATTGGTTAGTTTCACGAGACCAGTCTTGGCTTAACCATTTTATGAACTTGTAATCAAAACAAAAGATGTATTTTTTAATTTTTGGTTTTCTCTTTCAATTTAAGAGAGTTTTTTGCAACTAAGAAGTAGAGTTATGAACAGAAAAGGACATCTTTTTTTTCCAGTCTTATTTCCATACGATTTTTTTTTTTTTAAATTTCTTTTGACTTTTATGATTTAATATATGAAAAGACATGAAACAATGTGGCAAGCCACAAGTGGATTGCCATGTCATTTGGAATTTCAGATCACATCTTTGGTGCAGCATGCTGGGCCATATAGCATCGCTGTAATTGTTATTAAAATTTATCATTTTTATTTTGTTTGTTGGTTTATCTTACCAGGGATTGGTACAATTTGGAGAAATCCAAGCGTGTAAAGGCGTTTCGGTGTGGTGAGTTTGATGATTGTATTGAAAGGGCTGAATCTGCACAGGGAATGCCAACAAAGAAAAGAGAAAAATATGCTCGGCGTGAAGATGCTATTCTTCATGCTCTTGAACTTGAGAGGCAGATGCTGAAGAAGCAAGGGAAATTAGGTATTGCTTCTGACTGAACCAATTGAAGATCATCAAGTGCTGTAAAAAAGTGGATACTTACATTTCCAGAAACTTTGGGAAGGATAGTGGAAAACATACAAACTTAAAATCGCACACATCATATGAAAATGAGATTACTGGAGGTTCTTGTCCTTCAGATATATCTGATGAGAGCAATCAACTAAGTGGGGAGGAAGATCATTCTGAAGCCACACCTCTGATGAGAGGTTTGCACGTTTTTGGCTCAAACTGCCCCTTTGAGAGGAAACCTTACATCCTGATTCAAATATTTGTATGGAAACTTACACTTGGTAATAGTGCTTGGGCTGGTAGTCATTGCATTGGAAGTTCAATTAATGCTAACAATAAAATCCTGTGGACAAAAAATGGCTAGATGAGAGATTGAGTGAGGGATATATAATAAAGAGACATGAGATTGAGTCAGGGATGAATTATATTGTGACATTGAGTTTGATTCTCCTTCTTTGTCTTAAACAGGGCCAATAGGAGTAGCTTCTCGAGCAAAGCAGAGCAGAAGTGTGTACTTTCCTGCTGATTCTAGCGATTCTCTGGATTACAAAGAGACTCCAACCCATGTTGAGATGCCATCTTCCCACTTTGGAGGGGAATGCCCTCATCCTGGTTCTTTGGCTGAAGAGAGTGAATCTGCTTTAATGGATGACGTTGATTCTGATTCTTCTGAAACTGATTCTACTGATTCTGATTTGGATTCATCTGAGACAGAACCTGACATGGATGAAGAGATGACTGTACTTTCAGGTTTAGTGTCTTTAAAACTTGTCACTTGCTATTATTATCTTAATACTATGGTCTATATGTATGAAGGACACCTTTTGAAATAATAAGAAAACAGAAAAAGCATATATGATTGCTGATTTTGATGCTTCATTTATTGTTGCATTGAATAGTGTGTTAGTTATTTATGTGACTTGATTGTATGGATATTATCATATCATATTCTATATAGTTGCTTGCAAATGTTTTTGCCCCTGAATTATGATGTCATTTACCCCCCCTTGGTGATTTTCCTTTCCTTATCTTTTTATAAATACTGCTGATTTGGCTGGCCTATATTAATTGCCATGGTTGTCAAAAATCATGATCCTTCTCATGGTAGGCCAAGATGCTCAAAAATCTCATCACAGAATCTTGAGATAATGCATCGTTTGGGATTTTTACTTTTTGCCTTATCTACACAAGTGGTTGTCACCTAAAAAAATATGATTGGCTGCATCCTACAGGATTTTTACTTTTTTCCATATATACACAAGACAAGTGATTGTCACCTAAAAAATATATGATTGGCCCAATGTTTGTATGGGAAAATGTCTGCTTATCTGCTTTGTTCCTAGGGTGTTAGATTGAGCAAGGGACAGAGGTATCAAGAGGGACTTGTTATCTTCAGGCCTGACTTTGGAGTTTCACTGGTGTCTTGATTAGTAATTAGGATTAGGATTCTGTTCCATATTTTTGGGATATTCAAAGATTTAATAACTTCTCTCTTCATGATGAAAAATAGGAAAGTAAAGGTTTTAACAAATTTCTTCTATAAAATAAATCATTCTTGATGAGCAGTGGAAGAGACTAGTCAATGTCTGTTTAAATGTTTTTATGCTCAACGTGACCTTTTATTACTATTTTCTATTCTTGAATTTGTCCCTTGTCCTTTTCCTTTTACAAAATAAAATTTGTCTTGCCAAAAGAAGTTTATTTTGGCAAGAAATTAATAGCATCATGTTTATGACATGTATCAATTCTTATTTGGTGACAATAACGTGATTTAACATAAAATGATTACAACCAAGCATTGTCTGTCCCTATAGATGGGGTTAGCCACATGGATCACTTGGCATCATTCTGATCTAACATGAACAAAATTGCAATCCACAGAAAATGAGAGCTGGAAAAAAGAATTGCATTTTTCAATGCAGCAATAAGAATTGCATTATGATAAAATCACTCTTACAAACTGCCATCCCGATTTAAAAAAAATGTAAACCATAAGAAGAGATGAAATTATGGCAATTATAGAAAAGTAAAGGAAAAATGAGGAAGGCTTGCCTTCAGTTTGATCGTAATCTATTCTAGCAAGTCTTACATATGTTAAGCTCCAATTTATAGGTACTAATGAACCTTTCTCACAAGTTCCATATGACAACCCTTTTCCTCTTTTATCCAACTGGTTTTTGTGTGTGTGTGTGTGTGTGTGTGTACACAACAACCAAGCCTTATTCAACAAGTATATACATATGGTAAAAGAATTAATTTTCATGAATATTTATGAAAGTTATACAACACATGCATAGCCAGGATTTGTTAAACAGCTGCTTAGACACTTATTTGATTTAGGAACTTGTGGCTGTTGAGTGGGATTTTTACATTGTGATATGGGTCCACTGGGATTGGCTGCTTGGGCGGCTGCACTCTTTACTTGTTTGTTGGCACAAAATCCTCCTTTCTTGTCTTAGTGGCTTATGAGCCAGCTTGTATAATGATTAAAATAATGGAAAGATTCGGTCCTTCCAACAGTCACTATGTTATTGTTAGACTCCACTACTTTAATTAATCTCAAAAGATAAATTGTACATACATATCCAAAAATATAGCATCCTTTGTTCTTACCCCTCATAGCCTCTTATCTTCTCATTACCACCCTCTCTTAAATTTTGCATCATATATGAATTCTTTTTCTTATGGAAGTTATTGTAGAAAAACCATATGGAATTCCTAGTAGAGAAGTCAAGAGAAGGGAGAAATTTTAAACTTGAACTGTGGAGAGACCTTGGAATCAAAGGGTTTCAGTTAATCTGACACAGTATGTGGATGAATGCAAGTTCGGTAAGACTAACGATGTTCCATGGTAACAAGTGCTGGGCAATGAAGAGCCAACATGAGAAAAAGTAAGTGTGGTGACATGAGAATGTTGAGATTGACACTTGGACATACCAGAAAAGATAAGATTAGGAAATGCATTAGATGGAAAGTTGAAATAGCCCCAACTGATGAAAAGATGAGGGAAACATGCTTGAGGTGGTTTCCTCATGTGAGAAAAAGACGTAATAAAGGAGGATTTATTTATGGTTAGTCCATTCAAAAGAGGTAGAATACCGAAAAAAAAAAATTGAGAGAAACCGTAAAAAGTGATCTTATTCTAAATGGCTTAACTAAAGATAGTGTCTTTGATAGAATACAATGGTGTCAAATGATCCATAGCCTGCTGAGAAATACTTGAGGTTTGAGTTGGGGAAGAAGTAGAGAGAGGCTAGGGAGATTTGGAGAGAAAGTAAAGAAAAGCAAACATAGTCATGAATTAAATAATAATTCATGAGGGTAGTACAGAGAGGAATCGTGAACTGAACTCAGGGTAGGATGAACCGATGAAAATTTGATGTTTTTGGGTTGGATTTTCTTCTTACAGCCAAGCTCAATGCCTAAAACATAAAGCCCAGTGTCTAAAACTGAAAATCCAGCTTGTCCAGTGTTGAATCTTGAAGCTCTTAGAATCATGCAATTCTACTGCTTCCACTGATTCAGCATGCTGTGCAACATGATCCTAGTAGAAATCGATTCTGCATGCAAGTAGAGAGAGGTTTGGTAGAGTGGGAGACCAAACACTAATATTATAGAATAGTTAAAGGGCTGAATACACAAGACTTAACCTTATACTCTATATAGAGCCTACTAAGAAACACCAGACTTCCTAACTCGAATACACTTGACTTTGGTGCACTACAAGCAAGCCCATAACATAACCTAATTAAATATTCCATTCTAACATAGCCAATCCATCTAATGGGACAAGACTTGGTTTTTTATTGTTGTCGTAAGCTGGCTTCTCCCCATCCTATATTTCTAGGCATGGGACTTGTAACAATATTATTTTCATTTCCACTGCATGTGCGCATGGGACTTGTAACAATATTATTTTCATTTCCACTGCATGTGCCACAGTGGCCTCTGAAATGATTTTGGAACTTCAGTCTGTACTGTAACAATCACCAGATTTGAATTTTATGTTACTACTTTAAATTCTGTAATTTCCTTGGAATGCTTAAAATAGGCAATGGATTTAGGCAAGATATACAACTTCTTCATGGACTAAGATGAAGATATTATCATTTACCTATAGCACATACAGATTCCTTTCTGATGTTTACAAGTCTGGTTTTTTAAATTTTATTGGAGATGAGGGTTTTTTTGGGGTCTTAGTCCTGTTGTCACTAATCACTATTGCAAATTCAGTGTCTTCTCATCTCTCTTGTACCTTATAGTGTGATTGTCATTTTTTTTTTCAAAAGGAAAAAATAGGCGAGAAAGTAAGGGCCTGTTTGGTAGCCTATTTTTTTGTTTTGGAAAACAGTTTTTTTGTTTTCTTGTTCTACAAAAACAAAAAGACTGGTTTGGTAAACTGTTTTCAGAAGTTGTTTTTAAAAAATTGTCTTGTAAAAGTGTAACTGAAAAAACAGTTTTTAGAAAACACCATTTAGGTGTTTTCCTTCTTTTTGTGCAAAACTGTTTTCAGGTTTTTTTCAAAAACAAGAACACCTGTTTTCGGCCAAGTTGTAAATAATACTAAAAGCATTTCAATTTTCTTCAAAAATAAGGAAAACACTTGTTCTCAAAATTTACATTCAAACAAGTTTTTTGTTCTAAAAAATCAGTTTTTAGAATTGTTTTTAAAAAATTGTTTTTAAAAAATAATAAAATAAAAACACTTGAAAACACTTCCAAATAGGCCCTAAACCTCTCTGCCATATCTCTGGGGAGTTCTTTTCATGCTGTTTTTTGAAGCTTCATTCCCAAATCAAATTTTGTCATCAATAATTTGGTATTGCATTTCTAGTTATATTTTCTGTCCTTTGCACTCCAAAAGGTTTCATAGTTGCTCATGTGAAGAAAAGGAAAATGAGATTCCTGTGTACATGCTGTTGTAAGATATTATGGTGTCTTGCAAAATGTTTATATTGATGATGAAACTTAAGAAGTAAACAGTTGAGTATTTTAACATAGCGTTTGATATGAAACCATTTCATTTAAGATTATTTTTTAGAAATTGGATTTGCATTATAATATGGCTTGGCAGTCATGGAATAAGCTTTTCTTTTGGTGGTTTCTTGGATGTGTCCAACTACTTTAAACAGGTTCTCTTGCACTAGATATTGTGGTTTTGGAAAAATTGCACTTTGGGAAGTTGTGGACTTACTGTATTATGGTGTAAATAGTTGGAACGGAATGTTAGAATTTTCAAACAGCAATCAGAGCTTTTTGGTGTGTGATAAGAATATGTTTGTTACTTTGCATTGGCTTAAAGCTCAGCTCATGGTTTCTTTCGAGGAAAAAGTATAGGAGATTTGCCAAGGGATTGTGACTTTTTTCTAGAACTTTTGATTTGGTGGCTTTCTTCATTTCTTTTTCCTGCATAAATTTTAGCCTTTTTGGTTTTTCTTCCTTTTGAGGATTGCTTACTCTTTACTTTTTATAATGTTTTCTTTTTGTATCAAAAACAATTTATTCTATTATCTGGCTAATCCATAGTAGTAGAAATGAGAGTTGAAAGAAGCAAATATGATCAATCAAGCATTCTCTTGTTCTCTTCTCCTTGAGCATTCTTGGAGGAAAAATGAGGATCTTATTCCATTCTAGTTTTCACATTCATTAAGCTTGAATTTATTTGTATCAATGATTGAAGCAAACCCATTACACGAGTTTGATTAAATTATTACCAGATTATAATTAGCAATGTTTTTCTTCATTGTCATCCTTCTTTAGCCCTTCTGATCCTGATCATTATCGTAACTGCAGAGGTTGGCCCGGATGCTGGCGAGCATGGAAGCACAAGCAGTGAGGAGCCTGATGAGTTGGCAATTTCAAGTGACATGCCTCACCTCTATCCTCGTGAACCTATTACTTCTCTTGAAGCTGTGTCCAAATGGCGGTTGAAAGGGAAAAGGAATAACTATAACCTTGTAAGGAGGCCTGTTGATGCGATCAATGGGAAACTTACAATATATGGAGCAGACTCTGAAGGAAAAAGGAGCCATTTAAAAAACAAGAGATTGGCATTGAGCATGAATTCTTACAGAGATGATTTTAGTGATGTTCTTGATGAGGTTGATGAAATGTATGGCTTGGAAGATGAATTCTCTCTAACCTCGAGAACTGTATCAAGAGGTCGTAATAAAATTCGTCGAGGTATGGATTGGGATTATTGCACTTGGGCGGATCGGTCTGCCATGAGAGGATATTGGGATATGAAAGGTTTTACTCCAGTATACCCTGATTGTCATCGCTTTGGTGGAAGGATGAGATCAACGCTGGTAAATGTAGATCTGAAGGTTAAAGCAGGCTATCGAAAAGAGCCTGTCCCCATTGTTTCTCTCATTAGCAAGATAGATGGGAAGGCAATAATAGGGCACTCAATCCAAATTGAAGCCCTTCAGGATGGTTCATCTGATAGTCTTCTTTATGCATTTGACGACTTGGGTAATGATGGAATTTGCATTGAAGGAAGTAGTGTGCTTCCACCGGCCTGGAGGACTGCAAGGAGAACTACAAATATTCGTGTTCCACGCCCCCATGTATCATCAAATGGTGCTGAAGCTGCTGCAGAGTTTTCCTCCTTAGATCAAGAAAGAAAATTCAAATTGAAGAAATTAAATGCTGGAAGTTCCAGTCACAAGGCAAATCTAACAAGGAGGAGTGCCTTCAACGGTCCACGGCCTTCAACTGACAAGTCCTTGAAAAAAGGGCCAAAGAAAGTGAGCTTGTCATCCAGCCAGAAAACTAGAACTCTATCCTCATTGTCTCTTGAACATAATATTAGTAAAAAGCCATTACATGATAGCATTAGTTATAAAACAGATAGTAGGTTAATTAAACCAGAAGTCTCTGGCCCCACTACAGTTGCTTGCATACCTGTGAAATTAGCATTTAGTAGATTACTTGAGAAGATTAATAGGCCACCATTTAAAGCAGCTAGCAATGCGGCTTTGTTTAATACCGGTGTGGAGAGAAATTCATAGGTTACATGTACATGTTATATGGGAATAATGTTAAAATGGTTGGTAGCACAACAATTTGTTGCTTGTCTTGTTTTCAACTAAAGGAAGTGCTGCCCAAATATAATTTATTGTCTGCTTTTGAAGGTGATTATGTAATATACACCCCTCTTCATCCCAGTGCTAGGCAGTGTTGTAAATGATTGTGACTGCCCATTTGATAAATTTTCATTTCCAATTTTCATCTGAATATGTTGTCCATTTTTTGAAAAGAGCTTGGTTTGTGTATAAAAGTTTTAATTAACATTTATATTAGTTATGGACTATATAAACATTTTTTTAGGTCAAAACAATCTCTACTTTCTGATAATTTCTCTCTGATTTGTTACATGTAACTTACAAGTTTTGAATTGGATGCAGATCAAGTAAATTTCATCTCTCTAACAAGAAAAGAAATTCGCTAAACTTGTTAACAAAAAAGCTTTAAAACTTGAAACAACAAAAAAAAAAGAGGAGGAAAAACAACCCCCCATGCTGCAGTAAGATAAAGGTCTCATTTCAGCATTTTAAAACAAAGTTAAGAGAGAAACAAATGATGAGTTTTTAATTAAAAGCAAAAATAAATTGTCGACACCTAACTCAATTTTTAAAATATAAAATAAACACTTATTTTGATTCTCAATAATTTAGTTAATATTAATGTATCATCTCAAGGAATTTTAATATCAATTTAATTAGTTAATATTAATGTATTACGTCAAAGAATTTTAATATCAATTTAATTGCAGATTATTCAACTATGCTCAATCAAGTTCTTCAAAGAATTCTAGTATTAATTTAAAATTTCAATTATTCAATTAATCAAAATCAAGTTCCTATATTAGTTTCTCATTAGAACAATTAATAGAATTATTAATATAATAATAAATTTTCTAGAGTAAGAATGATTGATCAAATTAAAAAAATAATTTTGTCATATCACCAATTAGTTTACAAATTTAAATAATAAATTAGTAGAGAGACTTAAATAGGAGTAGTTGAAAGATTAGGGGCTAAATTGATGCATGTTGTGGGGATTTCTTGATAACAAGGGCCCAATAAGCGAAAGGCCCAGAGATAAAGGGAGTAGCCCAGGCTCGGACGAGGCTTCCAAGGACTTCGTGGTAGACAAAACTGTTGCGAACTCTAAATGACGAGGACACCAGCGAGTTCCTCCCTCTCCAACGTCTGGGAACTAGTCAAGAGCTTGACAGGTGCCGCCTAGAGGACTTTGACAGCCCATAGCCCCCAAGGATCCAACAACGATTTATCTAGTATTTATTACTTGCCGTCTAAACATTTAATGCTAGCACATGTGTAATCATAGTCGTGTTAGAATAAATTATTATTATCTATCATAAGCTCCCCCATATAAAAGGGAAATAAAGTAATCTGTGACTGTAAGTTCTCCCTTTTTAAAGAAAATAATACAACTCAACGTGGACGTAGGAGTCTTGCAGACTTTGGCCGAACCATGATAAAAACTCTTTTTTGTTCTATTCTCTTGCCTCTTTTGAATCTCACTGCAAACTTATACGAGTTATTCCATAGAGTAGCAGCTCGGTTTCATGAACCCCTGTTGACCGATTACCAAAATCGACAGTCAACATTTTGGCACGTCCAGTAGGACCGACTGCTTACACGTTCTTCGCGATGGCAAGAGGTAGAACAACCAAGAGCTCAGGTGCAGCTAATTCGACAGGTGGTCACGGTGAAGGACAACGAAACGCACCTGAGGAAGAATATCCAGTCTTGGCGAGTACTTCTTTGGCCCTCCCGAAGTCAAATGGAGTACAGATGTTGCGCCAACGACAAGAAGTACTTGAAAGTACGGTGAAAAGGCTTGCTGACGTGGTCGAAGCACTGACCCGGGCCTGCACTTAGAGAGTTGGAGAACATGATAAGAATGCCCCCACAACTGAAATAGCCCGGCAGTCGCAGATGGAGGTGCCAACGCAGAAGCAACAACCGGCCGAAGGAGAGATTCAGAAGACCAACTCTAATCTTTCCTCCAACCTACAGTCAGAAGAGGGTGGGCGACGGGCTCAATAGGAGAAAGGAAGCTAGTGAACCAAAGACCCACACTATGTGGAAAGTTCGAGGGTGGACCTCGACGATGCCAAAAATCAGCGGTCCGAAGCTCAGGGTCAAGTGATCGAAGAGTTGTTACAAAGGGTGTGAAAGCTAGAAGGAAGCCCCTCGACCCAGGACCAGCCGGGCCATTATGGGGGCAGAACCCCGTTATCCAAAGAAATCGAGACAGTACCTCTTTCCCAACACTTCAAGGTGCCGTCAATCTTGCCATATGATGGAAGGAGTGACCCTTACAACCATTTGGATGCCTTCGATATCCAAATGGACCTACAAACCAGTAACCCCCTGGTTAAATGTTGGGTTTTCCCAGCAACCCTCGGGCACGCGTCAAGGGGATGGTTTAAGAGTCTTCTAGCCCGCAGTATTAGTAGTTAGGAGGAATGCTGAAGAAAGTTCTTGGACTAGTACGGGGCCCTAAGGAAACAACTTGCGCCTCCCTGCCACCTAGCCACAATCTTCCAAAAGAAAAATGAATCGCTGAAGGATTACATCTCCAGATTCCGATGCGAGATCAGTAATGTGGAGAGCCCTTTTGATGATAGCATTTTGATTGCAATCTTGGTTGAACTTCACAGAGACGGAAAGTTATATGAAAATATATATAAATCTCTAATAAAGAACCTATGGGAGTTCTATGAGCGGGCTGATTGCGTGTGTCGAGGTGGATCGAATTAGTAATTTATAAACTGAAGCTATCTAAACTAACTTGTAGCATAGGCAACCCAGGTCGAACCCAAGGACCATTTTAGGATGATGTTATC